>PISX010006887.1:0-31121 GCA_004024625.1 Mellivora capensis
ATTTAATGCAATCCCTATCAAAATACCACCCATTTTTTTCAAAGAAATGGAACAAATAATCTTAAAGTTTGTATGGAACCAGAAAAGACCTCGAATAGCCAAAGGAATATTGAAAAGAAAGCCAAAGTTGGTGGCATCACAATCCAGACTTCAAGCTCTATTACAAAGCTGTCCTCATCAAGACAGTATGGTACTGACACAAAGACAGACACATAGATCAATGGAACAGAATAGAGAGCCCAGAAATAGACCCTCAACTCTATGGTCAACTAATCTTCGACAAAGCAGGAAAGAAGGTTCAATGGAAAAAAGACAGCCTCTTCAACAAATGGTGTTGGGAAAATTGGACAGCCACATGCAGAAAAATGAAACTGGACCATTTCCTCACACCATACGTTAAAATAAACTCAAAATGGATGAAGGACCTCAATGTGAGAAAGGAATCTATCCAAATCCTTGAGGAGAACACAGACAACAACCTCTTTGACCTCAGCTGCAACAAATTTTTCCTAGGAACATCGCCAAAGGCAATGGAAGCAAGGGCAAAAATGAACTATTGGGACTTCATCAAGATCAAAAGCTTTTGCACAGCAAAGCAAACAGTTAACAAAACCAAAAGACAACTGGCAGAATGGGAGAAGATATTTGCAAATGACATATCAGATAAAGGGCTAGTATCAAAAGTCTATTAAGGGTTTATCCAACTGAACACCCAAAGAACAAATAATCCTATCAAGAAATGGGCAGAGGACATGAAAAGACATTACTGCAAAGAAGACATCCAGATGGCCAACAGACACATGAAACAGTGCTCCACATCACTCGGCATCAGGGAAACACAAATCAAAACCACAATGAGATATCACCTCACACCAGTCAGAATGGCTAAAATTAACAAGTCAAGAAATGACAGATGCTGGAGAGGATGCGGAAAAAGGGGAACCCTCCTACACTGTTGGTAGGAATGCGAGCTGGTTTAACTGCTCTGGAAAACAGCATGGAGGTTCCTCAAAAAGTTGAAAATAGAACTACCCTATGACCCAGCAATTGCACTACTGGGTATTTACCCTAAAGATACAAACATAGTGATCCGAAGGGGCACGTGCACCCAAATGTTTATAGCAGCAATGTCTACAATAGCCAAATTATGGAAAGAACCTAGATGTCCATCAACAGATGAATGGATAAAGAAGAAGTGGTATATATACACAATGGAATACTATGCAGCCATCAAAAGAAGTGAAATCTTGCCATTTGCAACGATGTGGATGGAACTAGAGGATATCATGCTTAGTGAAATAAGTCAATTGGAGAAAGACAACTATCATGTGAACCCCCTGATATGAGGAAGTGGAGATGCAACATGGAGGGTTTGGGGGGGTAGGAAAAGAATAACAGAAACAAGATGGGATCGGGAGGGAGACAAACCATAAGTGACTCTTAATCTCACAAAACAAATTGAGGTTTGCTGGGTCAGGAAAGGGGATGGGGTAATGGACATTGGGATGGGTATGTGCTATGGTTAGTGCTGTGAAGTGTGTAAACCTGGCGATTCACAGACATGTACCCCTGGGGATAAAAATACATTATATGTTTATAAAAAAATAAAAAAAATTTTTAAAAAAGAAAATCTTGATAAAGGATTCATATTAGTCATTTTTATCATGAGATTTGATGTGAAAAATTATGTTCATACACACTGCTGTGGGTTGAATTGTGTCCCCCAACAACATATGTTGAAGAGTGGACCCAAGGAAATGAGGCATCACAGTGGCCACCAACTCTGGCCAACTGCTCAAATGACTGTCTTCACCCTCACAGAGTGATTCATCAATCTCAGAGTGCCACCTGGGTGCATCTCTAGCCTAAGAGCTCTTATTGAGTCATCCTAGTATCAGTCCTTGTTGTGATTAAAGTGTAAGCAAACATAAGGTTTACTCTTGATTCCAAGGATCTTTTGAGAATTGACAAATACTCATTTGTCTCACCTTCAATCAACCATAATTAATGTTCACCTAAAAATCCCCCTGGGGAAAGCAGCTGCATATTGAGCATTGAGTCTATACAATGGGGGAAGCAGTTCAGCATGGGGAAAGAATTCTCTTTCTTAGCCTGGTTTTGATTTGACACATTGAGTGAATGGTCAGTGTAGTGGGAACTAGAGTTAGGGAATTCTTTTTTACATTGTCTCTTCACTTTTTCTTCGACTATTAAATTCAAAGTCTTATTCACTCATTAGTTGAGTAATTAAATTATTTTATGTTATCATCTTCTTCCAGGGTTTTCTTCTACCTCCTGATCTCAAAGGTGAGTCTTCTTTTCAGCTACTTAGACTTCCAGACCATGGCTCACTTTATCAGATTTTCTTGTTTCTTTTCCCAGCCCACAGAAGGGCCATGGAACAAAATCAAATAATCGCTGCTTGCAATTCCATTACTGGGTAGATAAGTCCTATTGCATAATGATATCATCCAAATGGCCTTGGCTACTGCTCTGCAGCCTCTTTGCAGCCCACTCTCTTATTGGGTCTCTCCCACCAAAGCTGCTCTGGACCATTCTGATGCCCAAGCCACTAGATTCTCTTTCTTCAGCCCTTAAATATTAGGGGGATGGTCTAATAGAAAGCTTTTAATGTTATGTTTGAGATTTTGAGTTACTGAGAATACTTACAGTTCATGACCCTATTTCACATAGAGGACAAAAACCAACCAGTGTAATTTGCTCCACCTTTCCTTTTAATTACCCCATCCTAGATTGAACTATCCCTGCATTTCTTCTATGAGTCCACCCAGATGCTGGGAGGAGGAAATTTAGCTCTTTCATTTTTGTAAAGTTAATTTTTCTGGTGATCTGAATTGTGCCCCATCTCACCTTCTCAAGGATCAGGCTTTGACTCAACCCATTCTTCTCCAGCACCTTCTCTCTGTGTGGTCCCTGCCCATTTGCCTTCAACTGTCTCCAGTACTCCCTTACATAAGAAACACATATTCCTTGTCTTGGAATGCAAATTCTGAACATATATACACTGTTTGCTTGTTACTTTCCTGCCTGACTTACCTACCCACTGACACCACTGCAGAAACTAGTCACTAGAAAGACACCAGGCTCACCTTCTAGTCAAATCCAATAATTTCTGGTTGTTTCTTCTTATTACTCATTTTCCACAATCTGTTGGATTTGACAGACTTTTGTTGATATCATAGTAGGTAAGGAAGATGTAACAGTCGTTGGATAATCTTAACAGGAAAAAAGAAGTAAAGAATGAGAAGTAGATTTCCAGGGAGTTTTGTGGGCTTGTTAATCACCCTGACTGCTCCTGACATATACGAAAGGCCAGGTAGGCAACCGATATTCTACTTTCTGCTTCAGTGCAGAATTAAACTTTTGTTTTGGGAGTAGGGAGTTAAGATTTGTTTTTGTTGTATCAAATTGGGTGCCCTACCACAGCACCCTAATACCATTACAGAGTGACCCTCTTTAGTTCATGTTGTATTAAATTCTGTTCTCCACAGAGTAGACAGTGATTCTGTTTAACCATGAATAAAGTCACATCACTCATTTGCTGAAAATCTCATACAGGGTAAATTCCAAAGTTGTTGTAGTGACCCCCAAGGCCATGTGCAATCTCATGTAGAACAAGCTAATGCATGTGTGGTTTTTCACTCTATCAGAACTTGCTTTAGACAATGAGAAGGAAAATTGCTGTGCTGACTGAGGGGTGGTGGATAAGAGGAGGTAATTGGAGAATTGGCAAGAGCAGGATTAAAATAATCAAGTCTACACTCTAAATTGGATTAGGAGAAGGACAGTGGTAGAGGAGTGAAGGGACATGGAGTTGATAGAAACGATGACATGAGTGAAGCCCTACAGGCCTGATGAGGTGGGGAGTGGTGGGAAAGGGGAGGTCTTATAGCGATGGCTGGAGTCATGGCAGGAGGAATCTGGAGAGGAAGGGGCTCAGGCTTGTCCACAGGCATGGAGTAGTAAGGGTCTGGAAGCATCACTGTGGAAGAGGAGAGGAGCAACCCCCAACCCCAGCAAGACTGACACATGAGGTGGAGAGGGGAATTCCAGGGAAAAGTCTGAAAAGGAAACTGCATCCCCAGGGATTGCCCTGAGTTCCTTGAAAGTAAGGCATTGGAGAGGCTTTTTGGGAAAGTGATTGAAGAAACAGGATGTTCTTGTGGAGCATTAACTATAGAAAATGAGATAGAAGGATAGAGACAGAAGAGATGTATCAGTGAAAAAGCAAGTTGTAGAAAAGTGTTTAGGATATGACACTATTTTATGTAAATATAAATATATCTCAAACCCCACACTGAAATGTGGAAGGATGCAAATGCCAAAGCCTTACAACAGATCTCACTGTCAACGGTTCGTATTTCTGTATTACATTATATAGCTGTATTAGCAGCTATCATGTGTTACCTTTGTGATGAGAGTAAACAAAACAGAATTAACAAAAAAGACAAACTTGCCCGAGGAAATCAGTGTAAATATGATTGTGCCTCTAACAAGGGCAGAGAATGTCATGGCATTATCACGGCATTTTAAGAAGCAGGTGCCAAAAGAGTTATATTTCTAGGGGCATGCTTGTCTTTTGACTTCAAGTTTTGTGAGTAAAATTATTCAGGTGTGGCAAGGGGTGTGTAGAACTTAGAGTAACAATCTTTTAAATAAATTATATTTTCCTTTTAAGAAGGGTGATGACATCACAGCTATCTGGAATGTCAATTTATCAGTTAAAATGTAGTGTTCTGCAATTAGAAAGTTCTGGACTCAAATCTTGACTCCATCCCTTACTAGCTTTGTGACTGTGGGGAAGTCACTTAACTTTTCTGAACCAGTTTCCTCATCTGTAAGACAGAGTTAGTACATATCTATAGGTGTGTCACAAGAACTAAATAAAGGTGTAAGGTTCCCAGTACAATGCCTGTCCTAGAGCTAGACCTCAACCTGTTATTAGCTATTCCTACATTAATTAACCCGAAAATATTTTCAATATGTACATTCTTTGCAAATTGTATTACACTGACAAAAATTTGACCAAAATAGAAGCATTCAAGCTATGATATGCAAAAAAAGTCATGCAGTTTGTCAAGAAAATCATTGGTCCATCTCATTGATCATTATTACTTGAAATTAAAGAGCTCTGGAGATTACCAAAACATTGTAAACCTTGGTAAATGTTATTGCAGATATGCATGTTGGTATTTACTAAGTTAAACTTGACCTCTTTATAACTTTTCTTGAACATATACTAGGTGTCATAGGATTTCTTTCTAAAGAATTCCAAAGTGAAACAAGAAACATTTTCAGATGTCTCATTTCTACTCAAGACATTTTTCTCAAAGTTGGAAGCCATGGGGCACCTGGGTGGCTTAGTTGGTTAAGTATCCTATTCTTGATTTCAGCGCAGGTCATGATCTCAGGGTCCTGAGATGGAGCCCCATAACGTGCTCTCTGCTCAGCAAGGAGTCTGCTGGAGATTCTTTCTATCCCTCTCCCTCTGCCCCTCCTACCACTCGTGCATGCTCTCTCTCAAATAAATAAATAAATAAAATCTTATTTTAAAAATCTGGAAGCCATAATTCATTGTTTATCATCCAAGAGAAATCATAAATATTTCAAAACTTTCAAGGATAGAAGAATAAAATTATCCCCCCAAATCTTCAAATATTTTAAAGCCCAAAAGTTACTCTTCAGATGAGGAAACAAATTCTGAAGAAAATATATCATGGCAATTTAGGTAGTCTATTTTTTCTACCTCACCATAAGAATAGCACAAAATTATTTATTACTGAACATTAGATACTATATTACTATATTTAAGTTTATGCTTTCAGAAGAATGTTCATAGCAAAATTAAATAAACTTTAGAATTACTGCTGTAATGGAAGAAGCTATTACACAAAGGAAATAGTTTACAGAAAACACAAATATAAACCCCAAACTGCAATTTTACCTGGATGATGTAAAACTAATTTTTTGTATGTGTGCCTATCTCTAGTATTTATTGATTCTTAGTTAATATGGCATTGGGGGGGTGGGGGACAAACAACAACTTATATCTGTCTCTTGGTATTGCTCGGACTTGGCCAATTACTACATCAAGAATCAGATACTAATTTCTTAGTATATATCACCTAATTATTTCTTATACAATGCTATAGGGAAGGGCAGACATAAATTTATGCTCTCATCTATTGAACAGAAATTGACCAAAAATATTTATGGAGATTGAACATTTTGTCATATTAATTAAAAACATAAAGGGGGAGATAAAGATGAGAAAAGAACAAGTTAAACACTAATGGTTTATTATAGAAGTTACCTGGATTCTAGAGTTATCTTACATAGCAAAAAGATTTTCTCTCAATTTTCAATTAAAATGAGTTGATACTGCCTGAATGGTGTACTGGCTCCAAGGCTCAGCGAGAGAAAGTCCGATGATTAATTAGCAATGTCTGTCACAGATACAGATGAAAAAGCGGAAACACATGTGCAGAGACAGATCTGCCCAGAGATTCTCAAAACGTGGTCTCAGGAGCAGCAACAGCACCTGGGGACTTGCTAGAAAAACAAATAATCAAGTCCCACTTAGGCATACTGAAACAACAACTCTAGGGGTGGGGCCCAGCAATCTCTTTATAAGCCCTCCAGGAGATTTAACTTTTTAAGCTAAAGTTGAAAATCCTTGAGTTGGAGTCATGCCAATCATCAAACTACCTAAATTTATAGAATCATCTCAAACAGCAATCTCTTGTATTCCTTAGCAGCAATGTTTACCATTTTCAAAATTTCATTTTTTTTGCCTTTCTGTTTTCCCCTGCCCTGTTCTCTTAATCCTTAAATTCCAGTTTAAGACAATTTTAGAAGAGAATATATCATGCTGGAACTTGACAATGGCGTCCTGGAAAAGTGTGCTATTTTAGGCTGGTAGATATTTTATAAATTCCAAACAAAGGATAGTGTTGGGAAAAAAAAAAATGTTATCGGAAACTATAGAAATTACCAGGAGTCAGGGAATCATAAAAACAAAGGAAGTCCCTGAGATTTGAAGGGAATCAGTAGGAAAGTGTTTCAAAGCAAACCCAGAAAACAGTTCTGGGCTTTCTGGGTTACATCGCTTGCTTATCTATCACTGCATAACACAATCCCCCAAATTTAAGTGCCTTAAGCAATGACAATTTTGCATGCTCATGATTCTGTGGGCAGAAATTGGGACAGAGCACAGCAGGAATAGCTTATCCTTGTTCCACTTGTTCCACATGATGTATGCTGGGACTGTAATATCCAATATTGTTCCCTTATTCATAAAACTGGACCCCCAGCCAGGACAGCTTGGCAACTGGGACCCTCCAGGTACCACTGTCTTTAGCAGGGGTGATGGCTCCCAAGTGGGACAAGGCAAAATTGCCACTTTCAGAATAGGCCCCAAACTGGTACAGCAGCAATCCCCTTATATTCTATTCTAGCTCAAGGGGTTAGAGTTATTAACTCCGTATTCTGAGGAGGGAAGTGAAAAAGAATGTGCTGCCATCTTTAATCCTGTACACCAAGCATAAAATTCTGTCTTCTGAAAGATCTTCGTATTCTGAAAGAAGAGAGTAGAACTTAGCTTAGAGACACTGTTCTATTGCCATATTTCATGCAAGTGACACAATGAATACTTCAAAGATAATAATTGGGTTTTCCTTATCTTCAAATTCCCATTACCTACTACTGCGTCTGGCCTACTGTAAGAATTTAATAAATGGATGTTAAGAGAATGAGTAAATTTTTTAGATGAGGTATAACAGCATGGGCTGTTATATTGTTTTAACAACCCTAAATCTTACATCCTGTCTGTTTTGGGTGAGTTAAAGCTCTGTCCTATGTTGTCACCATTTGGGAACCCAGACAGAAGAGACAGACACTCTTTAAGACATGGTGGGTTTTGTGTAAGAGGACAAAGAAGAGATGGCTCGTAACTCTTCAACCGGAAATGGCGTGTGTCACTTCTGCTCACATTTCGTTGGCTAAGGTGATTCAGTGACCATGCTTGATATCAACAAAGTGAGAATGTGTAATCCTTCCACAGGGAGAAACAATGAAAATTTTGAGTAATAACCTGTCATGAAAAAGATGTCTGAACTGATAATAGTACATTATTACTGGCTTTATCATTTTTTTCTGAACAATCACAAGATTGCAGAAATGTTACCCTTTACAAGGATTATTAGCATATGGTTTTCATGTGATATTGTTCTTTAAAAAAGAATTACTAACTTGTGCTTTCTTCCTCAGAAAAGAAAGTTGGCATATAATCTCAGTAGAACAAGTCTATTGTACTAGGTCTCTGGTAGAGAGCACCAAGTTGCTAAATTCTTCCCAAAGGTAATCTTTTTGTTGAGATGAATAGAAAATAGAACCTATATATTACATTCAATTCAACAACATGGCTGGCATTGACAACTGCTTCCTGAGGCTGTTGTTTTGAAGGGACAGGGCTGCGACCAGAGTGGGTCAGTTACTGTAAACAAGTTGGTTTGATTTTTAAGTCACCTTTGTGCAGCTCTGGCTTCTACGAATTCCAGCTTAGCTGTGAATGAAACCCATGGAAGCCTCAGAGAAAGATTCTGTGTGTCACTCAGTGGCTTCAGAAGGAATGGGGACTTGTGAAGCGCCTCCCATGCAATGACCTCAACTTTGCTGAGGCATATTGTGCTCTGCCTTTAAATACACAGGCTATGCCACTATCTGGGGATGTATCTACATACATTTTTTTCTCTCCCACAGATCTGGAAAAGAATCTGACCGGCCTCAAAAAATATTTGCAAAGGATTACATGGAAATGCCTCAAGTAACCTGGAAACGTGGGATAGCATTTGTAAACTCCATTCTTTGTGAGAGTGATTTACATTCTTTTTCTGCCTTTGGCCCAGAAGGCCACAAGGCCCAAAAAGGAAATAGTGCCTCTAATTGCAGATGCCTGTGTGTGTCCCGTTCCTTCCCTGCCTGGGTGGCTTTCAAAGGAGGGGGTGGGGGGAAGCAGTTCTGCCAGCCGGAGGAACGATCACTGCTCTGAAGTTGGTTGGCAGGTTAGTTTACAGATTAACATTTTGTGGTTGCATATTTATGATCTAGAATCCCAAGTACTCACTTTATAATAGAATGTGTGAGAGATGATAAAGTGGCACAACCCGGCATATCATCCCCATGGCAACTGTATCACAAAGAAAAGTTACTGCTGCTGCAAAGGCAAGATGCTTTTCTCCTTGATGCAAAATATTGCCTCTGAAAACTGTAAACTGGGAAGGGGCTCAGAAGAGCTATTTCTCCCTCCAGCTCTTTGATCGCTCACGCTCTCTCTCTCTCTCTCATTCTCTCTCTCTCCATAGCTTTCTTTTCTCTCATCTACATACCTTCTCACCAACATCTCTCTCCTCTCTTGCATGAGGCCCTCAACAGCCAAAAGAAAGGGGCATCTTTTTTCCTAAGTGTTCTCATCATTCCTGAACATAAGAGGTGTGAACACAAATTTTTAACGAAGTGAATGTCAGAGAGCAAAGAGGCCGCCTCAGGCGGTCTATCTATCTACTATCTACTGTGTAGATATCCTAAATGTTTTGGGTTTTTATTTCCTCTGTAGTGTTCCGACTAAACACACAGAAGTGCTTGCCTAACAGGTGCTCTGCACATTCGTCATTTGTCCAGGCAGATTGTTCTGAGTCCTATAGCAGGAAGCTACCACCCACATTGATGAACACCACCCAGAGTGTGCATGAAGGAACCTGATGGTTGAATCAAGCATTATTTCCCCCTCCCTAATACAAAAGAAAAATTTCTTGTCCCCTGGACAATATTGCAAACTATTTCAATGTGGAGAGATTGTCAATTTCTCTAAACCGAAGGCCAGAAGTTTCCCCTAAACATGACCTAACTCTTTCATTAAGTACTGAATAGCTATATCTATTCTATAGGCTTGACTATTTTCCTCCTATCAATATATTGGGCCCTCAAAGTGTCCCCTAATTTCAGGTGATGTTTTAAATCCATGACCTTTATCTATATTTGAGGAGGGGAAAGGGGAAATTCCTTTACTGTTGTAACTGTATAAATGCAATTATATATGTGACTTTATGTATACATGGGCACTTAAGTCAGTATTTGTTAATGTTGACCACCAAAAACCTGCCCTTTTCTCTTTGCTAAACACATACCAATAGGCGATAACAAATGAATTAGCAACATTGCCAAGCACTGAATTTTAGGCCAGAAATGACAGATCAGTGGTATGTCTATTTCTACATCTCTGAATTCATCACGGACATGGCTAACCAGTTTATTGTCCTCTCTCACTGAGTACAGACACAGCCTCAAATTTCTTAATCAGCTCCCCAAGCAGCCACTGCCAGTTGATTAGAGCTGATCTGTAGTGTTATAGCACTGACCTCTGAAACCTCTTTCTTATTCCTAAATAAGGCAATGCATTAACTTAAAAATGTGATAGAGCTCTAGATCAAATCCCTTTCAAAAATGGAACCCAGTTGACACAAGTTCAGCTATATAAAGAAAGTCCAAGCTTTTGTTACTACTTACAAATTCAGCAATAAATAGAGAGACTTCCACAAGACATGGAAACAATCTAAACATGCATCAGTGGATGATTGGATAAATAAGTTGCAGTGCATACATACCAGAGTATTATTTGGCTGTAAAAAGGGAAGTCTTACCATTTGCAACAACAAGGATAAACCATGAGGGCATTATGTTAAGTAAGATAAGTCAGACAGAGAAAGGCAATTACTGAATTATTTCACTCATATGGAAAATCTAAGAAGGTTGAACTCATAGAAACAGAGAACGGATTTGTGGCTGTCAGGGGCTGGGTGAGATTGGGGATGCAGGGGGATGAGGAGATGTTGGTGTACGGATACAAACTTCCAGTTATAAGAGGAATAAGTTCTGGATATCTAAGATAAAGTATGGTGAAAATAGTTAACAATATTGTATCATATAGTTGAAGGTCAGTAAGAAAGTAGATCTTAATTATTCTCACCACCACAACAACAACAGAAGGTGAAGGATGTGTTAACTAAACTTATTGGTTAATTATTCCATAACATATACATGTATCAAATAATCCCATTGTACACCTTAAACTCACATAATGTGATATGTCAATTATATATCAATAAAGTTGGAAGAGAAAAGTTGAGGTTTCTGGTTAAGAAGAAATGGGATCCTGAAAATTAGAATGGGAACATGAAGGAGGACCTTTATGAAGTTTGGGATCTTCAACCGCTAAATCCTGTTGAGTCTTTTTTGGCAGCAGAATTATCTCCTCCATTTTATCCAAGGAGCACAACCTTCCTTTGTCTGCAGAATCTATAATGGCCTCCCCTTCTAGGCACTATTCCTTCTCCTGAAGACCTTGACCCACTTTGCTTTCAGACTTAGAATTAGACTCATGTCCCAGCGAGAACCAAAGGACAAGGTACAAAGAGTTACTTGTGAGGAGGTCAATACACACCTAAGAATGACAGGGTTTTTAACATCTATATAGACAGAAACTTGTAGAATATTTGTAGGAATGAATACGTAAGGCATGTGATTATATAAGTCAGACAGAGAAAGGCAATTACTGAATTATTATGTGATTATGGTGGAAGAGATATAAAATTGGATCAGGCTAAATTTATTGATATGAGCCCCTTAAGCAAAGATTCTGGATTTATTATTTTGGCTCAAAAGTCTAAGAATGGCTCCAAAATTTTGAGGGAAGGATTCTCTCAAACATGGAGCCAATGGTTGTCTGCATTGAATAAAGTTAAAATGCCAGAACTGCTCTGGTATACTGCAGACAAAAGTATCCAACGACAGGAAGACTGGAATGTGAGAGTGTATGCGTCATGCAGGAGACCTAATCACCTGTTTTTGGAGGGCAAGGGGACACACTTTTCTCATATTACTGTGAGAAATAAGTTTGTAAAGATTCCTTGTAAAGTTCTATGGTGACTCTTGTCTGTAGGAACCGCTACTATTTAACTAGGATTCCTAGATGCAATGGGAACAAGGGGACCCTGTGATGTCAGGGGTAAAGTAAAGACACTAATCACCAAGGACAAGTGGCTGTGGCTATCATAATGGACAGTGGAGCCAAAGTAGTAATCGGAATACTCTGACTCACAGAGCTCCAAGGTGTTGGCCAGATGATCATGATGCTGCTAGAAAAGAAATAGATGGGACAGGTCAGAAGGGTAGTGTTAAAAGAAAATCCTCCTGCATACAAAATTTTGAGCAGTGTTCATCTTGCTTGAAAAGAGAAATAGCTGGAAGTATGAGTGCATATCAGTTCATGGGCTGTGGCCAATGGTTTGGCTAGTTGGCCAGAAACTTAGAAGGAGCACAATTGGAAAATGTGTGCCAAGGAAGTCTGAGGAAGAGATATACAAGTAGACCTCTCCAGGTAGGCATAGGGCAGGAAGATATTTATTTGTGTACTATTTGAATGCTCCCAAAAGTGTCACCTCAGCAGAGGAGGATATTAATTATCGGGTGGAGAAGATGACCCATTCTATTGATACCAATCTGCCCTCCCCGCCCTCCCACAACCTCTGTCATTGTCCAATAGGCTCATGAACAAAGTAGTCATGGTGGCAGAAATGAAGGCTACATATAGGTTCAGCAACATGGACTTCACTGACAACATCAATATGGCTATGGTTGATATTGACTTCTCTGTCTGCCAGAAACAAAACCAACACTGAAGAGCTGATAGGATACCATTCCCTGGAGTGATTAGCCAGCTACTCTGTGGATTGCTGATTACACTGACAGCTTCCATCATGGAAAAGGAAACACCATTTTTTTTCTGATTAAATAGGCTTTCAGGGTATGGATTTATAATCCTTCTGCCAAAACTATTATCAGTAGATTTATAGAATGTCTTATCCACTGTCTTCATCTTCCACACAGCAGCGATTCTGTCAAGGAACTTACTTCACAGCAAAAGAAGTACAGCAGTTGGCCCATATTCATAGAAGCCATTGGTTTTACCATGTTTCCTATCACCCCGAAGCAGCTGGCTTTGACATAACAGAGATGTGATCTTTTAAAGACTTGGTTATGGTACTAGTTAGGTGGCAATACTGTGCAGGGCAAGGCAAAATTCCCTAGGAGACTGTATGTGCTCTAGAGTTCAACAAGCGGAGCTTTCTTCCATAGTCAAGAATCACAGGTTCAGGAATCTAGGGTAGAAATAGGAGTAGATTTACTCACTGGGAAGCCCCTAGAATTTTTTTTTTTTAATATCTGCAACCATAGGCTCTGCTTATGAGGTCTTAGTTCCAAGGGGAAGAATTCTTCCACTTGGATACACAGCCATGATGCCATTGAACTGCCGTTGGAATGCTATCACATGATGAGAGTAAGGAGGAGCACATCTAGGATATAGAAGATCATCCAGAACATCTCTTAGCAACACCATGTCCTGTGAGTAAAGTCAATGGGAAACTATAGCAGCTAATGGCCCCGACAGCTCAGTAATGAAGCTTTGGTATTCCATTAAGCAAAGAATCACACCCAGTTGACATGCTTCCCGAGAGCAAGGGACATACGGAGTATAGGCAGTGAAAGATATGGTATGGAAGAACGGGCAGTGGAAGTATATGGTAGCTATCAACACTGGCTACTATGCAATCAGTTGCAAAATGTCAACTGTAATAGTTATAAGCTCTTCTTCCTTATTTTGGTATGAATATGTTTGTGTGTATGTATGTATGAATAAGTTTTTGTCTATTTTGTCATATTTTGTGTATATGTATGAAATATTTTTGTCTTTCTTCTTTTTTTTAAATTTATTTTTATTTCTTTTCAGCGTAACAGTATTCATTGTTTTTGCACCACACCCAGTGCTCCATGCAATACGTGCCCTCCCTAAAACCCACCACCAGGCTCCCCTAACCTCCCACCCCCTGCCACTTCAAAACCCCTCAGGTTGTTTTTCAGAGTCCATAGTCTCTCATGGTTCACCTCCCCTTCCAATGTCTTTCTTCTTGTAACTATTAACATATAAATATGCTAATCATAGTCTACTATGGACCTCACTCAGTATTAAAGTTGCAGAATACCAAAAGAGAATGAGAAGCCCAAATATCACCCAAAAACTTTACATTTTCTTCTGGGAGAATGGTTTACAGGTTTGTGGTTGTTTGCAGAACATTTGTGTCATGTTTGGCAGAATTGTGACTGTTTATTGTCTTAGAGATTTAAGCATGGTTTGAGAACATGTATATATGTGCCAAGCTGATAAGGGATAAACTGTAGATTTTTCCATGTGTAAACTTGGATAGGTGGTAGGTTCCAACCACTCACCTAAATGCTTATCTAGGTGTCACTGTGATTTTGCAAATGTAATAAGAGCCCCCAGTCATTTGACTTTAAGTAAGGGAGATGACCCTGGGTAATTTTGGTAGGCCTTCAAAGCTAGGCTGAGGCTTCCCAGGAGAAAAAGAATGAGACACAGAAACAGAGACATGGAGAGACAGAGAGAAGAAATCTCACCTGTGGATATTTGGTTCATGCCTACAGGTTCTAGTCTGGCTGTGAGCTTCTCTTTCTGAATGCCTGCCTCACAGAGTACAGTTTGAACTTTCAGACTTGCTTAGCCAATCCCCACAATGGCCTAAGCCAGTTCCTTGTAATAAATAAATATTAAAATATAATATATGTGGGGACTCCCCTCTACTTGCTAGATGGCATGCTCTCTGATTCATGAATCATTTAATAAAGCCAGTTAGATGATATATGATTATATACACATGTGTATTATATATTTATCTCCTACCAGTTCTTCTTCTGTGCTTAAATCCCAATACACGTGGTTTGCAGAGACCCAGCCCTGGCATCACAGAGAGTTTAGAAGAGTAGTTTTGAAGCTGAGAGACAAGGCAGTAAAACCAGCATATGGAGCTTTCTTCATGAGAGGCAGATTAGTTGCTCTATGACCAGAAATGAGAATGAGCTTGGAGACATGGGAGGGGAGAGGCTTCCTCTCCTCAGGGAGTTGGGAGGAGAAAGGCCCAGATGGGTGACTGCAACAGAAGTCCCTCAGCCTAGCCATTGAGGAGCTACAGTAAGGACTTGGGGAGGCTGGCCTGAGAGAGTGTGCTCAGTGGCCAGAGGGCTGTGGGGTGGGCAGCTGGTCAACAGTAGTCCAGCATTTCCAGAACAGAAATTAGCATTGCATAGGGGAACAGAGACTTGTTTTCATGTCCTTGTTCAGGGAGAGCCAGAAGGAGGTAGCCCTGTGGTGGAGGGGATGGGCTCCCTGGCCTTCCAGAGTCCTCCGGGGCAAAGAGTGCCCTGGGCCCTCTTACTTCTCTCTGTCATGCTGCTGGTAGTGATAGCAAGAGTGGTCACAGCAGCTAGGTCAGCATGCATGGCAAAACTCTTCCTAAAATTAGCTCATCTGAGTCCCAGTCTTATCAGCAGCAATGCTGCAATGAGAACTGCCCTAGAGTAGCACAGGAAACCTGGGGAGTAAGTAAGAATTGGGGGAGTATTCTAGGGTAGCGCGATGGCTCGAGTGTATTTTAGGACTCCCAGAAGTGTCATGATCCTATCCTTGTAACCTTAGTATTAGTGTTTTATTAAAACAAAACAAAACAAAAAACAAACAAACAAACAAAAACCCGAAAAAACCCCTGAGATTCTCACTCCAATATCTGCAAGGCATAGACAGGTAACATAGATGCAGGGGGTAGGTCAGGTGTGGCCTCTGACACACTAGGGAACGTTCACATGCTGCATCTAAGGAGCTTCGTACGGCTCCTGTTTACTGAGGCCAAGTGGGAGCTTGGCCCACTGTTCCCAATCTTCTGGATTTATTTATTTTTTATTTTATTTTATGTTTTTTAGAGAAGCCAGAAAAAAAAATCCAGATTTTGATGAGACATCTTCCAATTTTTAAATATATATATTTTTTAATATTTTATTTATTTATTTGACAGACAGAAATCACAAGTAGGCAGAGAGGCAGGCACAGAGAGAGGGGGAGACAGGCTCCCTGCCGAGCAGAGAGCCCGATGCGGGGCTCGATCCCAGAACCCTGGGATCATGACCTGAGCCGAAGGCAGAGGCTTTAACCCACTGAGCCACCCAGGTGCCCCCCAATTTTTAAATGTACCTCATTTTTTTTTCAAGCTCTATATAGGTCAAAGAAAATTCATCTGTTACCAACTCAGCTCTAATCATTAGTGGAATTGGAGATAAAGTAGGATTAGCTTAATCTCATTTCCTTCCCTTTCCTTTTTCTCTTCCCTGAGGATGGTGCCCTCCAAGCCTGCCTGCTGTGTAATCTTTGGGTACTTCGGTTTCTCAATCCAAGAGCACTGACTGGCCATCTCAAATGTTATTACAAGGTAATCGAAAGGGGAAATTGTCCCTCTCATTTTAACAGCTGTGAAAACTCAGGCAAAAAAACACACAGTGAGACCCAACACATTGGTTCAAAAGGAGCTAGTGAGGGACACCTGGGTGGCTCAGTTGGTTAAGCGGCTGCCTTCGGCTCAGGTCATGATCCTCAGCGTCCTGGGATCGAGTCCCACATCAGGCTCCTTGCTCGGCAGGGAGCCTGCTTCTCCCTCTGCCTCTGCCTGCCACTCTGTCTGCCTGTGCTCGCTCTCTCCCTCTCTCTCTGACAAATAAATAAGTTTTTTAAAAAAAGGAAAAAAAGGAGCTAGTGATCAATTTAGAGGGAACTCGAAGTTTTTACAAAGTATTTCTTGTTTATTTGTTGTGTTTTGTGTTTCATTCTTAGTTTGATGTTCTCTCCCCCAATAACACCCAACATCGTGCAGAGTGAAGTCAGCTGTTAAGGGATGCACTTAGACGACTCCTGAAAGCAATTATCTCAAAGTGCTTATTCTGATGTGGCTTTCTTGAACACTAATTAGCAGCTGGCGTACTGAGGGTAGCCATCAGTTCTCTATTATCTATGAAATGTGCTCTCTAACCCCAGTTATACAAACCCTATCCGGTCTGCAGTTAGCACCTTCCTGGATTCTTTCTGAAACTCGATTCTGAATCTATCTATGGGTTTTAGTGATCGCAAGGAAAAAAATCAGAGGAATTTTAAGTAAGACCCTCACAGAGAAGATGAGTATTAGGTAACTCAGGGCAGGCTACCCCCCAAATATGCCGCTTTGGCATATCTACTATTTTGAGTTAAAGTTACTTAAGAAACAACTGATGCAGGACACACTGACTTTCCTTTGTCACTGTGAAAGCAGGAAATAACTTGTTCATGTGAAGGGCACCTTCCCTGGACCAGCAGAAAGAGACATAGCCTTGTCACGAGAGCTAGGGGATTTTTAGGGAGGAGAAGGTTGTCTAAGCAAAACTTGACTCCTTCACTAACTTGGTACCTGAAGCCCAAATTTCTTTGTTTAGTCAGTTCTTCACAGATTTGTTGTTTCTTTATCTACAAGTTATAAAAGTTGCCTGCTTTGGTCATTTCTTTGAGTCTCATATTTTATGGGCTTCTATAATACAAAAATAAATTAATTTTCTTCCTGTCACTCTCTTATGTCAATATAATCATTAGACCATCCAAAGAACCTAGAAGTGAAAAAAGGAAAAGTTCTCCTCTTGTACACCTGCTTCCAAAATATTCTCTCCCAGCATGAATTTGAATATTGGCAGATGTTTGGAGGGTATAAACTATTTCAGACCAAGGAGCATACAGAATAAATTTACCTCAGGGAATGCTGGCAATAGAGAATAGGAGTTCAAAATGGATTTTCTAAAATGCATGATGAATGAAAATGTCTTGTTTTTGTTTTGTGTCTGAATGTTTCCCCATAACTAAAATTGAACACAAAGGAGTTGAAAAAGAAATCTGAACCCTTCTCTGTGGGAGATTTTAAAAATGGATGCCGACTTTTACTAAGGAAGAATTAAACATACAGGGCAAGGCTAAAGGTGTGAATTTTACAAGGCAATGAAATTCAAATCCAAGGAGACTAAGTCATGAAAATGATATCCTCTTCCACATTTACTAATGCATGGATACCTTGATTATAAATATGGATGAAGATTTTCTCATAAATTATTTTCAGATTACAATGTTTCTGAAGATATTAGAACTAATAATATTTATAAAATATAACAAACATTAGTCTTGCCACAAAGGCAAAATAAAAGAAAAAATAAGATATATACCATGTAATTCACACAGAAATTATACCGTGGGGAAAAGAGATGTTTGGGATCTCCAAAAACTTAGTGATTATCGATCACATGCAACAGATAATAGCTTGGGTTTTTTTCTTTTTCATATTGTCTTTCTTTTTCAAATTATGTTCAGAGGCTGTCGAAACGGGCAATGTTCAGACAAACACAATATCCAGATCATCTGCTGATTTTCTTGGGTTCCTTGGCCAGCAGAATGGGACCTGCTGCCTCTGCTTGTGGAGATCAGTGTCCACACGTCTGCACGCATCCCAGTGGATTCCTTATTCTGTTTTCAGTATTCCAAGTGGTTCCCATCATAGTTCACAGTTAAGTTCAGGCTTCTTAAGACATGGGTAAATGAGAAGTGATGCGAATTTTCTTCATGGGAATGGGAAAGTCAGAAAACTTGAAGCTTGTTTTCTTTCTGTCCACTCACTATTGCACTTTTATTCTTGAATGTCAGTTTCTGCACCTATGGAGAGGGCTTATTATTCTCTGTTGAGAATAAAGCACCTTCATACACAGCCAAAACCTGCATGGTCTGTGTTCCCTGGAACCTCTGAATCTCCTCAGCCCCTAGTCCTGCCAAGGGACCCGAAAGGGGCGAGTGAGGGCCGGCCCAGCAAGAGCACAAACAAGGCAATAAACAGAGGGAGCTGTGCTTGGGGCATTGCTTCCTGCTTCCTGCTTCCTGCTTCCTTCCTTCCAGATTCAGAAACCAACAGCATAGGAAAGCAGTGAGGCCCCAGCCTGAGCCTGAAGCAGCCTGACAGCTTCTGCTTGTGTTCTTCTGGATCCCAGGCTATCCTGTTGGTGGGAGAGTGATCATGTGGAGGAGAACCAAGACACCCAGTTGACAGCTAAAACCAAAGTCCAGATGTGGGAGTGAGGCCATCTTGGATCTACCAATCCCGGTGATGCCAGGTCAACATCCTTTACCTGTGTTTCAAGCATCTCAGTTGACCTCCTCTGAACTCCAAGCCCACGTTCCCAAATCACAGAATCATAAACAATAAAATGGTATTGCCTTAGGCTACTAAGTTTGAAATGATTTGTTATGCTGCAGAGGCTGACACATGAAACTAATGCTATTCTCCCAAATTACTAAGGACTTTAAAAAATCAAATAGTAAATACAGAAGACCTTCTAAACTGAGAAGATGTCTAAAATGAAGAGAATTAGTAGTACTATGACTAATACTTCATATTATACTACATTAAGAGGTAAAGAACTTATATATAAAATATAGCCCTCCATGACTTTGAGGGCAGGGAAGGGGAAGGAAACGGGGAGATGAGGTACATGTTTTAATAATTATATTAATAACTATTACTTTTTGACTATGGGCTAAGTGCCAGATACTGTGCTGGCCAGTTCACAGTGCCCCAGGTCTAATACAATGACCCCATTTCACAATGAGAAAATGGACTCTGAAGTGAGTGCATCACTGATATTCATGCAACCAGTAAACAGATGAGTCAGAATTATCCACATTTGGTGAAGCCAAAGCTCTCTTCAATGTTGAATGTTGCCGATGATTTTCTGTAGCTCTTTCACAGGTGCTTAATGATGCAGCATCAATTCTGTTGAATCCTTTGAAAAAGGCAACTCAAAGGCCATGTTCAAGACAAGGGGAAACAAACTCCATTTCTTGAAGCAAAGAATAGCACGTGTGTGTGTACAGGAATGGGTGGAATTATTGGCAGTTATCTCTACAGACATTCTGCTATGCCTTATTTCACACATGGGGAAACCAAGGCCAAAAATAGGCCACTTGTCTAATGTCACAGTCAGTATAAAACAGAACTAGAATGAAAATTCAGCTGTAAAAGCCCAAGTTCAAATAATAAAGGGATGATCGTACAAATACTCTGTTGTCAAAGGGAAGAGAACAGTGATCCTAAATAACCCAGCTAGGGAGGGTATTTAGATATGGAGAGATCTGTTATATTTTACTGGTCAATGGTGTTGGAAGGGAAGGTGACAGAGTTGTCCATCAACAGTGGGCAGTGTAATAGTATTTATAAGATGGCAACCTGTAGGATTTGTAATAGTATATCATGACCCCTGACTTCTGGCTTCTGATCAGCACCGCAGGAAGAGAAAACTCCATCACTGCCAATTTTATCCCAGGAAAGGATTCCATTTAAATCACATATGTTCTGGCTCTCAGGAATGGACAATAGTATTTTATTGATCTATATTCAGAACAGGAAGTGTTTCCCAAGATTTTACACTGTATTATAATTCTTCCATGTGCTGGAAAGAAAATGGCTTTAAAATGTGCTGAGATACAAAGTGATATTAGTTCACAGAATATTAGTTTGGTCATCAAGCAGACATTACTCAAATTCTTTATATTACTTTATTTTAAACAGACCAGTTATTCCTACTGAAAAATCAAATGAGCAGAAGACTAAGGGAGTGAGGTCTTCAGCTTGATGGTCAGAAAATTTAAACAGCAGCCAGATATATAGGCCAAAGAGATATGGTATCCAAAGAGATTTGGGGTGAGTACCACAAAATAATTGATAAGGCATTTCACATGCTGGTGTTGCTGGCTACACTGTCACATTTGCCAGTATTAGCCAATGAGGCATCCCAGGATACCACTGTGGTCACTTCCTGTGGAATTATGCTCAGGACACCACGCAGACATAACAGAAAATCCGCCTCTTTCAACTTTGGAAAATTATATTTCCTCTCCTCCCAAATCACTCTTGGTTAAGCAGTTATGCTTTTAAAACAGACATCTGATTAAATTAGGCATGTATGTTCAAAAGAGGTGTGATTTCTTCCTTTGGCTCACAATCCCCAGTACCAAGCTAGGATACCCAAATGTGCCCTGTATCAATGGTCAGGAGAAGGTCAGGGATCCTCTCCTCTAAGCCTGGGGGCCGCTGCTCTCTCTCTAAAATATCTCTATCTCTGCTGCTCTATCTCTGTCTACCAATATAGCTCATGTAAGGGAAGGTCATGGCGTAATATTGGATTAGGGGACATCATCCAATGAACAGGAAATCTCAGCTGACCTCTACTCAACATGTGACAGGGGCCATTCTTGTAGTGCTTCTTCCCACTAGGGCATCAAAAATAGAGATTGACCTTTTGAGTAGAAAAACTCTTTTCCCTAATTCCTTTGCACACTGAGAGCAAATAAAAGAAAGCCCTCTGTTTCTTCCTTTACTCTCGGAACTCGACCCACAGAATGCTTCTATACTCCTAACTTACGGGAATTTTTCCCATACCAAGCAATTCTCTAATTCTTTACAGACACCAGCTGGTTCCTACTATTCAATTCTCACACGATCCATCTGAAGTGAGTGTCAGATCCCACAGGTTAAGGTTGAGGGCTCAGTTCAACAAGACTGCCCTTCCCTTGCATACTTCGATACGGGTCTCAAGGGGTGGGTCCTCAAGTTACTCCCAACTTCCATCTGACTTGGCTGCAAATCAGGAGGTTCCACAATCTCTTCCTCAGTTTCATTAATTTGCCAGAGTGGCTCCCAGAACTCAGGAAAAACAGTTTACTGACAAGATTACAGGTTTATTATAAAAATATACAGTCAGATGGAAGAGATGCATACAGAAAGGTATGTGGGAAAGGATGTGGGGCTTCATAGTCTCCAATTTTGCCACTCTTCCAATACCTCTTCATCTTCACCAACCAGGAAGTGCCAAACCCCTTTGAGTAGAATTTTTGTGAATGATTCATTACATAGGCCTGAAGGTCTAGAGTACAGGGTTGGGGGTATAGGGATGGTATGTGTGTGGAGGGGGTTGAAAGGTCAACCTTCTGATTATTTGGTTGGTTAACCTGATAACCAGTTCCCATCTTGAGGTGGACCAGGAGCTCCAGCCACCAGTCATCTCATTCATATACAATAAGACTTATATCACTTTGAAAATCCCAAGGGTCTTAGAAGTTACGTGCTGAGAAAGGTGGGGTGCAGAGAACAAATATATATTTTTTAGCAATCCTTTCAGTAGTCCATCAATTCTAAAGCTGCTCCATCAAAAGCTGGGGCTTACTTCTGCTTGGGTGAATTACTCCTTGGATTGCTCCTTAAATAGGCATACTTGCCCAACTGCTTTTTCTTTTTGAAATAGACTGATAACTAAAGATTTCCTCAACTTTGACCATTTTCCACAAACATTGGCCATGTCTTTTAATGCTTCATGCTAAAAGCGCTATTCAAAAATCTTGATTTTCAGCTATGTAGTTCTCACTTCCTATTTTTGTTCCCAAGGTCAAGAATTTTGTAAATATTCTTGAAAGAACCCATACACACACTTCAAATGAACTGCACTCAGAAACACATCCCTGAGGCTTTGAGATCAGGGCCAGGTGCAGTGTCCTGGTAGCCAATCTCAGACTAGGATGGAGCATCAATGGCTCAGGGTTGTCGTGTAATGAGGTTTTATTTATTTATTTTTTAAATTTTATTTATTTATTTGACAGAAAGAGAGAGAGAGAGATCACAAGTAGACAGAGAGGCAGGCAGAGAGAGTGGGTGGGAAGCAGGCTTCCTGCTGAGCAGAGCGCCCAATGCGGGGCTCTATCCCAGGACCCTGAGATCATAACCTGAGCTGAAGGCAGAGGCTTAACCCACTGAGCCACCCAGATGCCCCTGAATGTAATGAGGTTTTAGAAGGGGGCTCAGAAGGCAGCTTCCTCAGGGAGGAAACAAATCCTTGCAACAGAGCTCCCTTTTACTGAACATTTTCCATGAACCATTTAGCTATGCACTTTGCGTACATAATTTTAGTTCATCCCTACAACTTCAGAGGATGGTGCGATCCCCATTTAGCAGAAGAAGAAACGGAGGCTTACAGAGTCTTGGTAACTACTGTCTGTAAAAAAGCTAGCAAATGGAGGAACCATGATTTATACCCAGTCATGTCTCATTCCAGACCATTAAACTGCATCATAAACAAACAAACAAACAAACAAAAAACAAACAAAAAACCCTGAAAACAAATGGGAATTTGGTGACAGATAAAAGTGAAAGCTTGAAGAGGAGGATAGGAGGGAGAGCACCTAATAATCCCCTAGCACAGTTCTTGTAGCAGTTTTTAAAGTGTTTCTGTAGCTGGGATGGGACAGGAGGCTTAAAGGATGCAATGTGGGACTTAACAAACCTCACTGGAACCCACTGGGGCAAAGCAATATTTTCTACCAGAAAAAAACCAGGAAAGAGCACAGGAGATGCCTGGACAGCTTCTTCCCATGAGTTCTAGATGTTCTCCATTGGCCTTTGAGCCATGCCACAAACAATCTTTGCTTTAACCCCCCAGTCTTTGTTAACCGTGAAAAGAATTCAATATATACTCAAATCCCTGAAATCCACTTTCGCAACAACCAAAAGAAAAAAAGAAAGTGGGAAGTTCTTATACCATGATACATTTTTTTTATTTATATAAATAAAATTTCCTAAGACATACACAAATGATGAAACTAGAAATCATTGTCCTACTCTCTAAGAAGAGACATTTCACACAATAATCTTGAAAAGTCATATTGATTCAGTACTCCCATGGGAGAGACACCATGCTATGTGCTTCATACTGTCATGCATTCCTTTGTGTGACCCAGTGAAATGGCTACTAGGCCTAAGAAGCTGAAGCTTAGTGATGGAGCCCAATCTGATTCTGTCACGAACGCCAAGGGCTTGCTGCCTGGGGTGCATCTGCCAATCAACCAGCCCAAGTCTTCTGGTTTAGGCTAGTGGTTTTTATTACTTGTGGCAAGTAGGGAGACAGGAAGTGAGCTTATTATTTTTTTTTTAAGATTTTATTTATTTATTTGACACACACAGAGAGATCACAAATAGGCAGAGAGGCAGGCAGAGAGAGAGGGGGAAGCAGGCTCCCTGCTGAGCAGAGAGCCCGATGCGGGGCTCGATCCCAGGACCCGAGATCATGACCTAAATAGAAGGCAGAGGCTTAACCCACTGAGCCACCCAGGTGCCCCAGGAAGCAGGTTCTTAAAAGCACTGTTTCCTCTAACACAAACGACAGGGTCCCTTTACGTTGCCAGCCAGCAACCTTTTGGTCAATTATTCTTCCAATTGGAAGCAGTCACAGGAACTGAGCACAACTTTGTAATCGTTCAAGCAGGACTTAAAAGGCATTTGTTTAATGTGCAATTTCCCAGGAAATTTATGATTTTCTTTGTTCCAGGACATCTCTTCCCTTGAGTAACTTCGGTGGGCTTCCCCGGGAACAGGGCACTTCTCAAGGACGGATGAAGTTGAAAAACAAACAAGCTGCAAGCAATTTGTTTTAATTTCTCGTTGTGGTCTCTGAGGACCTTGTTCCTAACTAACCATTCCAATAGCCATCTTTGTATTAGCAATTAAGTTATGTTCCTAGAAATAACGTGTGACCCCTTTAGTCTTAGAATTGTTCTTTACATCTTGCTATCTATGTCTATATTAGTGGCTTTCAGTTATAAGGCTTATGGGGTAGAAATATAAGTTACTCACCATCAAAGCATATCTTGTGTGGGGACCAAGGGCAGGCTACTCCAGAATGTGTCACTTTGGCATAATGGCTATTTTTTAAAAGTTACTAAGAGACAGCCTGTGTGAGAAGGACACTTAGAGCCTCCTCTGTCCTCTAAAAGTAAGGAATAAACCCCTCCATGTGAAAGGTGCCCCCCCATACCAGGAGGTAAAGAAACATCCTTGTCACCTGAAATAGGAAATTTAGAACCAAAAAGACTATATTAACAACGCTTGTCACTTTTTGTGACAAGCCCAAATTCCTGACTAATTAAAACTCCCAAATACAAGTTTTCTTTGTACTGTCAATTGTGCACAACTTTATTGTCTCTTTGTCTGAAAAGTATAAAAATTGCAGATTCTGACTTAGCAGATCTGGGGTACAACCCAGGAGTCTGCGTCTCTAACCAGCTGCCCTCTGGCTGGTTTGGGGTCATGTTGTGTATCAGGGATCTTGGATTTTGCTTCCCAGATTCAAACTAACAGTGCTGAATGCATTCTAGGTGTCCCTGAGGACATCCCCACCTTAGGTTGTTGGGGCTGGGGTGGGGGATTCTCTGGGTATTGCATCTCAAACCTCATCAAGACATGGGAGTTGGGGCTCAGAAAACAGCACTGTCTGAGGGTACCTGTTCCCAGCTGAGAAAGGGGTAGATTGAACTCTCCCCTCTCTCCAGTGCCAGCCACAGATTTGAACCACTGTGCCACTAGGAGCTCATATTAGAATGTTTACATCAATCCTTGGCCACGGGAGTTATTTATGTTCTTGTGGGCTGGTGATTAAGAGCTATTGTAAGATTAAGAGTTCACAGCTGGCATGGTTAGTATTGGTAAATAAAAGATTCCTTATTATTATTTTTAGCTTTTTCCTGGAGGCCAAATGGAGACCAGGTGCTTTACCTTAATGTGAGTGACAACATGCCTTCTGCTCAGTGAATACTCAGCCAGGAATGACTGGTGGCTTGCTTCACTTATACAAGTGATGGGCTTTGTTTATCTTCATGCTGAATTTGTGTAATGTAAGTATAAGTTTCCCAATGACTTTCACTATGATTTCAGATTGAGTTTATATTGTTTTACATTACTGAGGAATGAGACTAGGCTTATTTTTTGTTTTTTTGAATAACTGATTGCATAACCTTGAGCAAAATGTCACCTTCCTTGAGAAAGTATGTACTCAAGAGGATTAGCAACAGAGCATTGCATACAAACAAGGACACACAAACCACACACAGTACACAAAGCTCCAGGAGAGTTCCCTTACCTGCCAAATGGCAGATCCCTTCCACCTGTATGATCCTGTGATATAATGATTCTCGAGCAATGCTTCTTAAGCTTGCTTGTACATAATATACTTGGGAGTCCTGTTATGCAGATCCTGATCTAGTAGGTCTGGGTTAAGGCCCCTGATTCTGCATTTCTAACACGCTCCCCGCTGATGACAATGATGTTAGCACAAGAACCAAAGCACTACCAAATAATTGAATGCTCCTTCTCCCATCAAGAAACTAATGACCAAAAAAAAAAAAAAAAAAGAAAGAAAAAGAAACTAATGACTTCTTTATATAAGCAGGGAAATATACACTTAGGAGAATTCTTATTTAAAAAATTCCAGGGGCGCCTGGGTGGCTCAGTGGGTTAAAGCCTCTGCTTTTGGCTCGGGTCATGATCTCAGAGTCCTGGGATCGAGCCCCACATCGGGCTCTTTGTTCAGCAGGAAGCCTGCTTTTCCCTCTCTCTCTCTGCCTACTTGTGATCTCTGTCAAATAATTAAATAAAATCTTTTTAAAAAATCCCAATGTGCCTTTAAACATTTTTTTAATCTAACCATAAAGCATTTATCTACTTTTAAAAATGTATCCACTTTACCACTGCCCACTTATTAGAATGGCTAATTTTTTTTTTAATTAAAAACTGACAACTCCAAGTGCTGGGAAGGTTGTGGAGGAAGAGGACCTCTCATTTATTGCTGGTGAGAATGCAAGATGGTACAGCAATTTGGAAGACAGTTTGGCAGTTTCTAACAATGCTAAACATAGTCTTATTGTTTGACCTAGCAACCACACTTCCAATAATTTGGTAATTTGAAAACTCATATACATATAAAATGCGCATGCAATGTTTATAGCAACTTTATTTATAATTACTGGAAACTGGAAGCAACCAATATGTTCTTCAATATATGACTCTAAACAAACGGTGGTATATCCTTACAATGGAAAACTATTCAGCAATACAAAGAAATGATTTATCAAAGCCACACATGATGTAGGAAATGTGAAATGTGTGTTACTAAGTTAAAGAAACCAGTCTGAAAAAAAGTGGAATCCTATAGTGTTACAATTGTATGACATTCTAGATAGGTACAACTCTAAATGAGGTAAACAGATTAGTAATTGCCAGGATATTGGATGGGAAAAGAATTGAATATGTGAAGCACAGGTGACTTTTTTTAGGTAAGTAAAACTATTTTTTATCATATCATGTCACTGTAGATACATGACTATGCATTTGCCAATATCCATAGAAGTTTATGGCATAAAGAGTGAACATTGATGTATGAAATTAAAGGTGATTATTTAGGAGGTTGGAGATCCAAGTAGGGAATGCAGAATTTTTACAAAAGAATCTGTATAAAGAGAGTAAGAGGGGAAAAAAATAACTAAGTCACCCTGGAAATGAGTAGAGACTGTTAAGATTAAAGGCAAAGTTGACTGTTTATAAACAATGTCCTCTAGTTGATGAAGTTGTTTACCATGGCTCTACAGGCTAAAAACTATGAAACTACTATATATATATTCTGGAACTTGACTAAATAAAGTAATGGCAGATGGTAGAAGCCAGGTTTCTGACTATTAAAGTGGCAATTTACAGAGAAGCAAAATGATGCAAGTAAAAGTGAATTAGAGTTGGAGGCATCAGTAAGAACTCATGCTTAGCTTAATACAGATGGAGATGCTTCCATATAGAAATCTTTATAAAGATGTGTATATGTGCAAGTTAGTATACACACATATATTTCCTTGCTCTGTCAGCTAAGAAGACTGAAACAGTAAGACCCCAGTAGCAACAAGCACACCGGGCACCCACATCGTAATTTCTAATACCACTCACCAATGAAGGGAACCGGGGCTCCTTGGAAAATGGCTGACTCTAGGATTGGGGCAGGAAATATACAACATCGCCTAGCAAATCTTGTAGTGCCAGCAAACAAGGAAGTGCTAAAACAAACAACAGCAACAATAACAACAACAACAAACCTCCAACTATAGAGGTATGTCAAAGGGTCATAGGAGCCACCAAAAGAGGTCTCGATTGCCAAATAGTGGAACAATTTGAGCAAGAAAATGAAGTTGTATTTGATTATAATGTGCAGTATAAAATAAATATCCATGATTTCATTAAACTTGCAAAAGCAAGTAAGGTCATCATAGGGCTAACTTGAGAGACAATTTGACCTTTTACTGAACTCTTGTCTTTACAATCTCTATTAAGTAGATACCGGTCCCTCAGCCACTGATTCCTTTTGACATAGGCTCTGCTGATCTGTTAGACAATCACTCTAGAAGTTGGCTAAGCCAACAGCACTAAACTTCCTGGATATGTGACTTAATTATGTGACGGTATCTAGTTCAGTGGATCCTTGCTGGTAAATGTTGCCATCAGTCTTGGGCAGGTGTTCTCATAAGAACACAGGCTTACAGGATATTATAGCTCATCCTTTGTAAGAAAGGGTACATGATCATGTAAGACTAATATGCATGATTGTCCCCTAGCTCCCTATAACTCTTCCTTGCTTCTGTCTAGAAATGCTAATGCTTAAATGAGAAATTTAAACCAAACAAATGAAACTATTTGAGGGAAACCATCCTTTTTCTTTATGGTGGTATGCTGAAATCTCCTTAATGTAATAGTTCAAGGAATCAGAAGTAGTAAATCAGAGGCTTTTATCATCCCTGAGATATTCTTTATTTTTTTTTAACTCCCCATGAATCTCAAGCTAATTTACAAGCTTTGATTGGTTCCAACTTTAAATGAAGCTCAGGTAGGTCATGTGAACAGTCTCACTGGTCCAATTTCTTTCCATTACAAGCAGGCTACATCCTTCCTATTTAGAAAATGTGTTGATGATGTTTTGTCACTAATGACTGGCCTCTCTGTCTCTGAGGATGACAATGGCTTTTAAAGGGGGTGGTAATTGTTAGACTGTGCCAGTGCTTCTTGTGATCTTGTGATCCTTGTTGTGCACAGCAGTTACCTAATACCCTCAAGGTCCCTAGAGAATTAAACTAAAACCTTCCGGTGCCATCTGGTATATAATATTTTTAAAAGGAAGAAATGAACAAAACCTCTGGTATGAAGCGGCAATGCAATTATAGTTTAACTTAAGGAAGGAAGAAATATGAGTGATAATTTAATGAAGAACAAATATGTAACAAATGTCTTTGTATATAAAACTCTGCCAGTGAGAAGGACTTGTGGTTCTAGAAAAATATAGGCTCTGACCTCAGTGAACTCACAATCTAATGGGAAAAAACAGATGCACAAAAGCAAAATGAAACACAGAAAAGACGTTTGGGTGAAAGGGACAAGGGAGAAAGCTAACAAGAAGGTACTGATTCTTTAGGGATAAAAGATGGGACAGAGAAAGTATTGCCAAGGAGATAACACTAAATTTGATCCCAAAATATGAGCAGAATTTCCTGAACAAAAAAGACTAGGGAAAGATATTCTAGGCATATAGAAAAGAAAAATCAAAGATTTGGCACTGAAAATACGCTTATATGTTGGGGGAATGTTGGATAATACCACAGGGCAAGCCTGGTTCTAGCCAAAGTGTGGTCCATGAACCCAAAACATCAGCATCAATATCTATAAACTTAGTAGAAATGCTAATTATCAGACCCTAATCCAGACTGTCTGGATTCAAATCTCTGGAAGTAGCACCTTGCCATCTAGGTTTCCCCCCAGAACTCTGAGAGATTCTGACACAGGTTTGAGAGGTACCAGACTAGAACACTAACTGATTTTGGAGACCAGCTATAAGAAATGAAAACAGGAAAGGTTGTAGGTGGGTCAAATGTTGATGAGTCATTGTCCTTAATTAAGCATAATTAAGGCAACTGAAAATATAATGAATGGAATGAATGATAGGTTTTATTAAAAAACAAAAACCTACGTTATCCCCCAAATAAACATAATCCTGGGTTATGAACATCACAGTGAGGTTCCAAGAATCAAGAACAAACTAGATGTGTCCACTTCCAAAGACTAGATCAGAGCAAGCCCAAATTAAATGTCAAGAGAGAGGGAAATTGTAGAGGACTGAATGTCCACCATTAAAAATTATGTGAAAGAGATGTGAATTGAAATAAAAACAGAATTCACCTTTCCTTGCCAAATTCTCTCAAGTACCTTTTTCATTCCATACATGTTGAACACCTACTATGGCTAAGTATTTGACACACAGTGGGGACACAAGCCAACTGAGACTTGTCTCTGTTTCAAGAAGATTAGAATTTATTGCATAATGGTCATTGCAATATGTGTAGTCTCTACAAAGTGTTAATCTCCATCTAACATTAGAAATTATCTTAACCTCGAAGAAATAATAGGTAATATATACAAGTCTATCTGATTATAAAGCTCACATTCCTTTTTATTTTAAGAGAATTTTTTAAAAATTTATTTCAGAGAGTGAGGGCATGTGCATGCACACACACACACAGAGGGAGGGGCAGAGAAAGTCTAAAGCAGACCCAGTGCTGAGTATGGAGCCCAGTGTGGGGCTCAGTCTCATGACCCTGAGATCACGACCTGAGCAGAAACCAAGATTCTGAGGCTTATCCAACTGAACCACCCAGGTACCCCTCATATTCCTTTTCTAATACCATATTATATTTTTGCATAAAGTCGGAAGAAATTCATTACTACTAGAACTCATACAGCAATTCAGTAACGTGGCAGGATACAAAGTCAATGTACAGAAATCAGTGGCTTTCTTATACACTAACAATGAAAATACAGGAAGGGAAATTAGAGAATCGATTCCATTTACTATAGCACCAAGAACCATAAGATATCTGGGAATAACCCTAACCAAAGAGGTAAAGGATCTGTACTCGAGGAACTACAGAACACTCATGAAAGAAATTGAAGAAGACATAAAAAGATGGAAGACCATTCCATGTTCTTGGATCGGAAGAATAAACATTGTTAAAACGTCTATACTACCTAGAGCAATCTATACTTTTAATGCCATTCCCATCAAAATTCCACCGGTATTTTTCAAAGAGCTGGAGCAAAAAATCCTGAAATTTGTATGGAATCAGAAGAGACCCCGAATTGCTAAGGAAATGTTAAAAAACAAAAATAAAACTGGTGGCATCTCAC
>PISX010006887.1:31221-93574 GCA_004024625.1 Mellivora capensis
CAGATATGGACCCTCAACTCTATGGTCAAATAATCTTTGACAAAGCAGGAAAAAATATACAGTGGAAAAAAGACAGTCTCTTCAATAAATGGTGCTGGGAAAATTGGACAGCTATATGTAGAAGAATGAAACTCGACCATTCTCTTACACCATACACAAAGATAAACTCGAAATGGATAAAGGACCTCAATGTGAGACAGGAATCCATCAGAATCCTAGAGGAGAACACAGGCAATATTAGTAATGATACTGCTAATATATCTCCAGACTGAATGGATCCACATCATTGTATTATAAATAGGCCAAGGCCTTTGGTGATGAATGTGCCATATAAGTTCTGCAAGACTTTCAACTTCATCTTTGCCTCTTCTGGATTTGACTATTGTATTTCCTATTCTTATTTGGGTAGTTCAGTTGACCTGTACTATTTTTGGCTTTGCTGATTCTTGTGTTACTCCCATAGTCATGGGTATTGTACTGTGTTCCTCTCTAAAAACTTATTTTGGCATCTTAGGTTCCCAGCCCCCTGCTCCCCACCCCCTTTACCTCCCCCAGATCAATGTGAATTTTAGACTTTAGGTGGCCAAGTTTGAAAAATCAGACTAGAGGCCACTGGCAATCAAACAAATTCAAAGTATCCAGGTAGTCAATACCACCATATTGAAAAAAATACTGGAGAATATGTGGCAAACCTCCTATTTGTCAGAATGAGGCCAGTCTTGATTAGGTTCATTGCATCGCAGTGGGACACACTAAGAAAAGGCTTGGGTCTAGACTCATCCACTGACACGGGACAAATATTGGGGAGAAAGCCCAGCCTCAGAATATGAGAGGCAGCCCTACTGAGTGGTAGAATGGAGCAACAAAGGAGACAGGAGTAATGGCAGGTGATGGTTCCAGCAGTGATAGGGAGACCAACATGCAGTATTTGGATATCCCCAAGGGAAGTCAGAATTCTAGGCATTTCACATGGTGTCAGGGTCTATGTATAGTTGATCAAAATGAAAGAATGAATCTGCTCCTCAATGAACAAAATATGGAATAACTTCGAAAGTACAGAATAGCTATGATGGCAGTGCCTGGTACAAAGTGGAGAAACTCTAGGGGAGCATAAAATCAGAACACATGTCTGGAAATAAGTGTTGGTTATCACAAAGTGGACCTGGGCCAGTTTCTATATAGAAAGGCCATGAGCTAATATACAGAGATAATCTGAACATTTGACGGGAATATTTGGCTGAGGAAATTGGAGATGTGCCCACTGATAGAGTCTCAAAAGTACCTAGCCTCTCTACCTTGTACAATCATTTTTAATCAACCCACTGTTTCCCAGAGTGAGCCAGAGGTGCTATAGAGACAGAGCAACTGGGGCTGGTTAATAATGGTGCAAGGACAGGGCAATTTACCTGCCTCTAAATCTGACATATTTATTTACTCAGAAATATGTATTAGTATGTGTGTTATAAACATACATGTTTATTTGGAAAAAGACATTATTTTAATATGCTTAAATTGACTTTTTTTTTTCTAGTTCCCTAGCCGTGTTAAGTGCTAGTCATGTGGTGATGGCCATTTCCCTGGCCTAAGACTCTTCTGAGCAAATGTTTGAAGGGAATATTTGGCAAGTGCCCCTCCAGACTACAATTCAGGAATGACCTGGGATTGAGGGAATGAAGTGTTCTTGCATCTCTTCATGCAGCCAGCTGAATGAGGCTGAGAAGGTGGTTCCAATTAATAGCACATGGAGCAGAAAAACCACCCAGCTGGGACCTGCCTGAAATCCCACACAATTACAAGAAACAGTAAATTGTTGTCGCAAACCCCTAAGCTGTGGATTGATTTGCCACATGGTCCCCACTCTGCCCCATGAGTTTCAGTCAGAATACAATATTGTTTGGGGCCAGAACAAGGAGCAACCCTGTGTCGTGCTGGGGAAAAGAGTTCCAGGAAGGGCGAGTACAAATCTCAGAGGCAGAACAAAGTTTGAAGTGTTCGCAGAACTGGAAGCAGGCCAGTGAGACTGGAGCACAATGAGTAGGAAGAGGGTTGAAGTGTAGTGGGAGTAGGAAGCCGGAGGTGGATCTCAGAGGGCCTTGTAGACCATAATAAAGGGTTTGGAATTTATTGTGTAAGCAGTCGGAAGTCTTTGGAGTGTGTGTTAAACTGGTTTATTTTCAGAAGGTCTTTCTGGCTACTTTGTGGTGAATGAGTAGTATTGGGGCAGGCATCATGGTTGACAGAGCCCTCAGGAACCATTGACATGGACTGGGCAAGACATGGTGGTTAGTGGCCCTAAGATGCTGGCTGTCATCTTGGAGAGAGGTGAACAGATTAGAGATATATTTTGAAGGTAAAGTGGTGAGAAGTTCAAAGAGTTAGTGGAAAAAAAGGAGGGGATCAAGAATAACTCCCAGATTTGTGGTTTGAAATACCAGGGAGTGCAATTTGATAAATGAAGCAAACCACAGTGGAAGGAGCCTTGGGTGAGGGCTCTAGGAAGTTATCAAGAGCTCTGGTTTTAGTTATAATAAATTTGAAATAAGTATTTAAAAAAACCTGGTAGACTATCAAATAAGTGGTGGAGGGAAAGATTTCAGCTGGATTCATGGAATTGGATAACTGCTCAAGTGGGGAGAGTGTTGATAGGGTGGTAGAGAGCACTAGGCTGAGGCCCTGAGACAAGGTGATTCAGAAAGATTGAGGTGGCACGGAAGAGCTGGCATAGAATAGTGGGAAGGGACAGTTTTAGAGGAAGAGTAAAATTGGGACGTATTCCAAGACAGAAGGAAGAATGAACTGTGTTGGGGGCTACTGAGAATCAGATAGGAAGATGGAGAAGACACTCATTTGATTTGGCAAAATGGAGGAGGTTGATAGTATTGACAAGAACCATTTCCTTAGACGGAGGGGGCAGCCGTCAGATTTTACTTAATTGAAGAATGAAGAACTGTAAGGAGCAGCAAGTATGGAGATGCCCTTCCAGAAATTGTGGTATGAAAAGAGAGAAAAAGAATGATACCTACAGAGAAAGGTGGAGTAAAGGGAAGAGTGTTGTGGTTGCTTCTGGTTTTACATGTTTATTTGTTTATCAAAGTAGTATATATTCTTATTTTGAAAAATTTAATTCTATTAGTAAACTTAAATTTTTTAAAAAGCCAGTAGTGTCCCAATCCTACTCAAGAGGAAATCACGTTTAACTCTTTTTCTTGTTGTAACCTTCAATTTCTAAATAATACATATTGAAACAACTTCTCTTGACTTAGTGCTATAAGAGATATGTATTTTTTTCTTTTCCTTGACATATGCTAGAGCAACTTTTTCTGTAAAGTACCTACCATATATTTTAGGTTATGGAGGTCATTTGGTCTCAACTGGAAGTATTCGACTCTCCTGTTATAGCATGAAAGTGACTACAGACAATACATAAATGAATGAGCATGGCCAAGATTCAATAAAACTTTCTTTACCAAAACAGTTGGTGGGCCAGATTCAATTCATGGGCTAGAGTTTGCCAACTCCTCTTTAGAGCATGATTGTGTACTTATAGGACTGGCAGGAGGGAGGAGGAAATTGAAGGTGTAGATCCTAACTATAGGTATTGAAATATAGAGGCAAGGTACCACTTCATACAATGTCAGAGCTCTCTTCAATCTGCAGATAGCCTCACATCTTCAACACTGTGGCAGGAGAACAGGAGATCTCTGGTTTGCTTAAGATGAACACAAAGTTAATACAAACACTTCCTGCCCCACTGTGCATGAGGCTTAGTAACATACAGTTATGAAACATAGAACTGATTTCTCCATTTGGTGAATCCAGCAGGTGAGCTCAGTTGTATATGTGCCTCTATTTGAAGACCTTGCCCATCTCTCACCCAAGCTCAGAAATTAGAGTCTATCAGCAGACTTAATTAATATCTGTAAAGCCAAAAGGACACAGGAAGTCTCTAAATTGCCTCAGAAACCCTGGTTGAATGAAGGTTATAAACCAGGCATCCTATGCTCCCACCTATGAGCTATTACTATTTCCTAGAAATGGCTGTGGTTTCCCATGTCTTTTAATACCCAGTGGTTCAAGGATTGGTATTGGCCTTGACAAAATGAATAAGCTGTAAACAGCTTTAAAAATAGACACTGTTAAATTATCCGTAGTTCTCTGAATGTGGTACTTCTGGTGGACTTTCTTGTTCCTTTTGCTATGACATGGCAGAGACATGATGGGAGCTCTACTACCCAGACACTAGTGGTAACAGATTAAGCAGTGACATTGATGGTTCATTCAATACCAACTGGTGCTGTCCAAAATGTCCATTTTCTAAGCACTGGGGACATTTGGCCTGTTAGGCAATATATTTTATGGTTTCATTTACAGAACTTACAAATATGCTTATTTAAATGATCCAGGCTTAGCCAAAGAAAACATGTTTTCTTTCCAACCAAAATTCACTTTTCTGATTCTCTAAAAATCAAGTAGTATTTTTTTAAAAAACAGAGAACTTGTTTTATTTACTTGAGATATTGTACTGTCAAACATAGAGCATCAGCTCTCATGCTGACTCATTGATGATATTTTGTGTCTTGAGATGGTGTGTGTGTGTGTGTGTGTGTGTGTGTAAACTTGAAAATGAAGCTAACTAGTTAAATTAGTTTAAAAAAAAAAAAAGAAAATGAAGCTAAATTAGTTAAAAAAGAAGTCCTTCCTGCTTGTTAACCTTTAAGGAAATTACCATTTTTAAGAGGAATTCACCATCCAGGAACTGGAAGAGTTGGCTGGATTTGGGATTTTCACATCAGCCAGCAACATGTTTAGAGATAGATATCTGAAATATGACAACTGTCCCTTTTGTTATAGTTTAGGGTGGTAAGAATTACTGAGGTTATAAATTTAACCTGTATTGGTATTTATTCTGGATTCCATGGATTTTCTTGGAAAACAAAAATGGTTGGATATCTAATTGACTGGTAGAGTTTCTGGGGATAAAGCTGATTATGGCACAATGAATTAATAGTAGGATTAGGTTAAACTGATGGGCACTGGAGCCCCATGGAGAGAAGACAGACAGAAAAAGTGCTGAAAGCAGCCAGATGGCCTAGTGTCCCAAGCACCCATGCTTTAGAACTGTGTGGTTCTGGCTGGGTGGTGGACATGTGTCCAGTACATCCTTGGAACAGCCAGCCCACTGTCTGCTCTGAACCAAGCACACTGACCCTTTGGAGGGAACATCAAGTGCACACAGCTCAGTGCTTTCAGCAAATAATGTAATGATGCTAAGATTGGGGAATGGATTTGCCCTAAAGCATCAATTACTTTCCATTAGATGGAAAGAACATCTCAGCAGTGGGATCTCCTAGATTATCGATTGGCCCGCAGTCTCACCTTCCTCAATTCTCCTCACAATGCCTGGCACCACCTACAGTCCATTCCACCTCTTTTAGATCTGGTTCTGCTGCTACTCCCACAGCCTGACTGAGGTTGCTGGAAGCCAGAAGTGAAACTGGAAAGTAAGGTGACAGACACACATCTTATATTGGGTTCCTGGTATTAAATCTTAAAATGAGACTCCATGTGCAAGTAGTTCATTAAGGATATGTGCCAGAGAGATGAGTAACACAGTGGGGAGACAGGCAAAGAAGAGAGTAAACCAAGCAGAGGGGGGATCACAGGCAACACACACAGAGGGAAGCTCTAGCCTGAGCCCTGAGGGGAAGCTAGGTGGTCAGTTGTGCCAACTGGCAGGACTGCCTTAACTTGATGTAAACTTTTGCACCAGCCAGTCATTGATTAGCTGCTAATCAGTGCTGTGCTAGTGGGGCACTTCCTGCTCTCTGCTCCTGCTGGACATGTGTTTCCAGTAGCCTGAAGCCAGTTCTGTGAGGAATAGTCATAAGTTCTGGCCATGGGAGGTCCATGGAAGCCAGAGAGGGCACAAACCATAGTCAAATACTTATCTGTGAGGATCTGAAAATCCTCCAAGCACTGACATAGTCCTCCATAAAGCATTAGGCAAAAGGTACGAAAAATACAAAAATGCCAAAACTTCAATTTTTTAAGCCCTCCACTATGTGTGAGGCATTGTTCTAAGTACTCTAATGTATTTCCATACATTCTCCTATTGAATCTCTACCTAAGCATGAGCATTACTCTTTCCACATCTTACAGATGAGGAAAGTCAGGATCAAAGAAATTAACCAGCTCCATGTCAAACTGCTCCTAGGTCATAAAGCTGGAATTTGAATCCAGGTTTTAGTCACCCCATTATCCATGCTCTTAAGCATAAAGGTGCCTCCTCAAAACATTCTCCCATGGCTCAAGATTTTCTAAGTATCATATGAAATTTGACATACCCCATGCCTTTGCTTGGTGCGCCTTCTCTTCAATACTCTCCCTCTTGTGTCTATGTGCTAATATCCCTCTCTTCTTTGTCATAGCACTCTCTCCACTGTCAAGGGTGCCCTGGGAGTATTTCAGTCACCCCTAGTTTTGTCCTTCTGCAACTGAATGTCATCCCAATGTACACAACTCTTTCACATTGTGACCTGTACTTTCTCTCACATTAAACCAAACACTTCTTGAAGTCAGGGACCATGCCTTGTTCATCTTTGCATCCCTGACAATGAACATGCACCTAGGTGGCTAAGTGCTAAATTAAATGAGTCTATGGGGGATATCAGTGCCCTTCCAATTGCTCAGGAATCAGAGGGTCAAGCACATGGTAGATTCATAGAGGAGAGAAATGTATTTGCATTTGGGGTTATTGACAAAGGCTCTACGGAGAGCTTGACATTTGATAATGGTTTTGGTGGTAAGAGGAGGGGGTGTGGGCAGATTTTTCAAGTGAAATTGGCACAATGAGAAAATTCAAAGCCTGGAAAGTGCAAAGTATTGGAAAAAGAGAACTTCTATGTGTCTGAAATATAGGATAGGTGGGAACAGACCAGGAAGTGGGATTTTTTTTATTTTGTAGACAATGAAGAGACATTGGAAGATCCCACTTTTTAAATGAGTGCATAGATAATAAGTGGTTATAATATAATAGTGCCTGATACATAGCTCACAATAAAGGCTAACATTACTGTTAGGTTGTGAGCAAGAAAATACAAGTAATTGTGACTATATGAATGACATGAGGAGCATGGGCAGACTGAGTGGGAGATTGGCTAGAAGGCCTTTATCAATAGCTATAGTCTAACCCATGTTGTCTGGACTTCAGTAGCAGGCAACAATGGAGGCAGCTGCTATATCCCCATAGGAAAGAAGACACCCACCACCATACCAAGCATCACCAAATGAGCAGAGGAACAAAGCATGAAGCCAAAGAGCATGACTGAACAGTCCCACACCATCCCCTCCCCGCCACCCAAGGACTAGACTCCCCTAGCTTTAACACAGGCCTGCAAGCATGAGGTACTATTACCCTCTCCTTAGGTAGTATTCGGTTCATCCTTTGCATACATGACATAGGCTTGAAGATGATTCTACTATAATGGGGTTGACTTTGGGCTAATCCTTTCAGAATCCAGGGGAATGGGATCAGAAGCATAGCAGGAAGCTTTCTCACCCCGTTCTTCTCTAAATGACATGAAGAACAGTTCTGGCAATAACAGCTCCCCACTCCCAACCCCCACAAGCCCATTCTCTATGCCCTAACCCAAGCCCAGCCTCTATTCCCTCATCCCCAAGTCCAGCTTCTATCCCTCACCTCCTCACACCCAGTCCAGTCTCAATCTAGGAAGCCAAAGTAGACTCCACCAGACAGGAAAAGCAAACCCATGAGTCCTCAGGCTTGTACTTTGCCAACAACACTCTTCCCTTGCAGAAGTGATGCTTGTCAGAAGATTGCCCAGTATCTCTCTTTCCCTTCTACAGCAGGCTTTGAATTTCTCAAGTCCTGTGGTTTGGGAGAGAATGACTTCATTCTCTTTTTGAGGTATGGACCGTGACTGGTTTTAGCTGAACCTCTTATTCCATCACCTCCTGTGGGCGCTGGGTCGGGGATGAGCAAATGATCCAGGCTAGCCCAGTCAGAGACAATTCTTTTTCTTTTCAGTAGCATCAAACCAAAGAAGCCAGTAGCCTCCTGAATCCCCACAGCCACTGCATGACCACAGAAGGAAGCTATCACTGATGAAGAAGCCTTTGAGGAAAAGGGAGAGTCTCGGTCCTTGTTCCAAGGCTCAAGTGCTGGATGAGGCCAGGCTTAAAGCCGTTGTTACCATTTCTAGTTATGAGAAAACATTAAAGCAAAACAGACATGATAACCATCTTCTGTCAGTTTAGATAGCGTGTTCTTTTTTTAAAAAAATTAGTCACAACCCCAAACATCCTAACTCATACACCCTGTGATCCTCCTTTGCCTCAGCTGCTAGTGCAGACCACCTAAGGTAGACTGTCGTCTGCCAAATCCTCCCTCCTTTACAGCATGAACACACCAAGTTGTGACAAGGAAGACATGTTTACAGGCAGTTGGGAAATTGAAAGTTATGAGTAGGTTACAAATACCACACAACAACATTAACCTACACAGTTGGCGAGGGTAACAATCCTGAGTCATCAAGTGCTTTATGGTTAAAGAACTGACAATTTTCTCTTCACATTGAGTAAAACCCAAATGTTCTCTTAACCACATATAAAATATTTCTTTTGATTTTTATTTGAGAGTTCTTCCCTAGTAATGCCGTTTGATATATTTCTTCAGCAGCAATTTAAATAACGTATAACCAATAAACAACTAGTTTAGCCACAAGGTTTTACTGATCTGTCTACCCAGTTGTTTGACATGCTCACATCCGATCACAAATACAACTGCTGTCCAAGGGCTGTATTCAAAGGATATGTTCATTTAACCTTCAATTTTGAGATGTGAGATTATTCCTAAAGATTGCTTTCTGCTTTCTACCCCTTAGAAGGAAAGAAAAAGACAAAGAAATCAATTTTAAACTTATTTTGGAGAAATAATTCACAAGAGGCCCAGAAATCCTTATAATGGAGTGGATTCATCCAGCACTGCAATACTGATGACAGGCTAATTTGCTAATATTTCCATGATTTAGTTAGATTGGACCTTAAGAGATGCTCTTCCTGAAGAGCGTTTATTTCTGGACCAACCTCAGAATGCACACAATATCCATTTAAACCCCATTTTTTAAAAGATTTTGTTTATTTATTTGAGAAGGAGAGAGAGAGAGAGAGAGCACAAGTGGGGAGAGTAGTGTCAGAGGAAGAGGGAGAACCAATGCAGGGCTCAATCCCAGGATGCTAGAATCATGACCTGAGCCCCAGGCAAATCCTTAACTGACAGAGTCCCCAGGTGCAGAAATACTAAACTACACACAAGAAACACTTACCAGTACTGAACTCACCAGTAAATGACACACTGCAGGAATCTGCTCCCGATTTGGGGTCTGAGAGGTTTCTTAGATTTAACATTAACTAAGTAGAACCTCTTGTAGAAATAAAAACGTATCTCCACATCAACCAGCAAAATTTTGTACAAGGAAATCTAACAGAAACAGCCTAGCTTGGTGGCTAAGACATGGGTTTTTAACCTTTGGGGGGATATAGACTTCTTTGGTCATCTGGTCAAATCAGTGGATCTCTTCTTGGAATAATGATTTTAAATCCACAAAATAAAGCATATAGAATCATCAAGGAAACTAATGTTATTGTCATTAGTCAGCAACACATTTAAAAGTTGTGATGGAATTATATGCTTTCTTCTTTATTAATGAATTAAATAACAAGATCTAGCAGTGGGTCTGATAATTACTATAATTTCAAATGGTGATGGATGTAAACAATATCTCATGATGTTTATAAAAACTGTGATTTGAAAATGTGAAAATGTGTGTTTTCAATTGTGACAAAATTATAACTACTGCAAATGCAACTGTGGGCTATTATCCGTGTTCATGATGTAATAGAATAACTTTTAAGGGGGTGGAGTGGTCTTTGTACTGAAAGATCAGTATTGATGTCTTATAGGATGTGGCTTCTATTATCATAGATTTGTTTTCCCAGACCGTCTTAATTATCATATGCTTCTCATGGGAGTGTAAATTGGTGTAAACACTTTGAAAAACTGTTTGACTTTATCTAACTCAAATTGTGTGATTTCTGTCTTAGCTTGGGCTGCCAAGACAAAATACAATATACTGGGTGCCTGGGTGTCAATAGAAATTTGTTTTCCACAGTTCTGGAACCTGGAAGTCCAAGATCAGGGTGCCTGCATGGTTCAGTCTGGTGTGGGCTCTCCTCCTGGTTTGTAACTGGTTGTCTTCTTACTGTGCTCTCACATGGTGAAGAGACAGGGAATGAGAGAGGGGGTGAGAGGGAAGGAGGGAGAGAGAGAGGGAGGAAGGAGCATAAGCGCAAGCTCTCTGGTGTCTGTCCCTGTAAGGACACCAATCTCATCATGAGAGACTCACCCTCATGACTTTATCTAAACCTAATTACCTCTCAAAAGCTTCATCTCCAGGGGCGCCTGGGTGGCTCAGTGGGTTAAGCATCTGCCTTGGGCCCAGGTCACGATCCAGTGTCCTGGGATGGAGCCCCACATCAGGCTCTCTGCTCAGCAGGGAGCCTGCTTCTCCCTCTCCCCCTGCCTGCCTTTCCTTCTGCATGTGCTCTCTCTCTCTCTGTCAAATAAATAAATAAAATCTTACAAAAAAAAAAAAGTGTCATCTCCAAATAGCATCACATTGGGGTTTAAGGCTTTGACACAGGAATTCAGAAATGGTGTCATGATCCACTACATAGCAATTTTATTGCTAAGGTGCAGATATTTAAATTCATCATCCTCTGATTATGTAGGGTAGCCAGAAGAGACTCCTAAACTTTTCTTTCTCTCCACTTCTCTGGAATGTAACTACTGTACTGGGAATAGAACCACTGGGAAGATTACTGCATGCAGGCTCCATATCAGGGAAGATATTTTGAATATAGTATGGCTTAGTTATAGAAACACCAACAACATGATAATAATAGTAATCATAACACATGTAATGTTTGTATGGCAAGCAGTGTTCTAAGCACTTTATAATAATGATTCATTTAATCCTGTGAGTTAAAGTTTAAGAAGTATGCCCATTTTACATAATGACAAAACTGAATCACAGAGATGTTACATGATTTGCTCAAGGCCTCACAGCCAGTGGTGGCAGAGCCAGAATCCCTACTCCTAACTACTACACATTCCTGCTTTTGCCCAAGGTACTGATGAATGGGCAGGTTGATCTTAACGAGGAATGAATGTAGGTTCTGGGAGCGGAAAGATCTGTGTTCAAATCCCAGGTTCACCCCATTTGAGCTTGGTGACTTAGAATAATCTTTTGATCTCTGTGGTATTTAATTCTCTCTAATATTGAGATTAAAATAACGGCTGCCTTCATTTGAGTTCCCCTGAAAGCAGAGCCAAGATAAGGACTGAAATGCAGGTGTTTTATTTGGAAGATAAGCCCAGGAAGCAGGAGGGAGGGGGAAGGAATAAAACAAGGAAGGAGCGAAAGGCAGCAGGGGTATGATATTAAGTTTGTACTGGGGTTAGTGGGAGCCCAATTCCTCCATGACCTCCTGAGAAAAGTACAGCGTGCCTCACAGAATTGCTCCTCTGAAGGACTGAAGACTTGAGCATTTATCCATTGGTCTGCTTTGGCTGAGGATTGCCCCAAAGGGTTAACTTCCCTGCCCTCTGAGTTTGTGCTTGCAATGCTGGGTGAGAACTGGCTCTGTGGATCAGAGAAGACCCTGAGGTGGGATGCAGAGTGTGCTGAGGTAGGTGATGGCGACAGAAATGAATCCGAGCTGGTCCACAGTGCCCATTGCAGGGGCAACCTACATAAGAGGTAAATTAAGGAGATATGCCATGGGGTACCAATCACCTACACCTGTTTTTCCAGATTGGGTTAAGATTAGAGATGATACCTCCAAGCATCCGGCAGAGTGTCTGTCTATAGTAGACAAAGCCTACAACCTTCCATTCTTCATAGAAACCAATGTTAATTAGCCACTGCAATTACCTCTTCTACTACCGCCATTGATTACGTTGTGATTCATAATTGAAAAAAAAAAGAGCTTTAATCTACAACTCATACCACATAAAAATTAATTCAGAATTTATCATATACCTAAATATAAAACACAGAACCATAGTAGTCTAGGTAAACATCTAGAAGAAAATCTTTGTGACCAGAGATTAGGCAAAATAACAAACCCATAAAAGAAAAAAAAAAGAAGAAGAAGAATTGAACGTCGTCAACTTGAAGAACTGCTTTCCATAAGTCACTATGAAGAGAATGAAGAGAAAAACCACATCTGGGGAGGAAAGATATATAACTCAGGTACTTATTAAGGACTTGTATCCAGAATATATAAGGAACTCAAAATTCAAGAAGAAAACAAACAATAAAACAAAAGGCAAAAGATTGGAATAGACATTTACCAAAGAAGATGCATAGATGGCCAATAAGTACATGAAAATATACTTAACATCTTCACCCTTAAAGACATGCAAATTAAACCCAGAAAGAGATACTGCTGCATACCCACTTAAAGGAAAACCACTGACCGCACCCAGTGTTGGCAATGATGGGGAACATCTGGAACTCTCATACACTGCTGGTGAGAATGTAAAATGATACAACTGCTTTGGAAAACAATTTGGCAGTTTCTTAAGAAGTTAAATATACACATACCATATGTCTCAGTCATTCCTCTTTTACCCAAGAGAAATGAAATCATATGTCCATATAAAGACTTGTGTATCAATGTTCAGAACAGCTTTTTTTGCAATTGCCAGAAATTGAAATGTCCCTCAGTAGGTGAACAGATAAACAATTTGTATTATATTAATAAAATAGAAAATACTCAGCCCTAACAAAAAGATAATTAGTGACACAGGAAACAGCAGGAATTTACCCTAAAATGATACTGAGTTGAAAAAGCCAGAAAAAAACAAGAATACATACTGTATGAGTCTATTTACATGCAATTGTCTATATTTATATACAATTGTATCAAATGCAAACTAATCCCCAGAAGTAGAAAGCAGATCAGTGGAAGCCTGGGAGTGTAGAGGTGGGAGAGGAATTACAGAAGGGCTTGGGGAAACTTTAGAGGGAGAAGACTCTCTTCACTATCTTGATCGTGGTGCTAGTTTCACAGGTGCATCCAAATGTCAGAATTGATCAGACTGTACAGTCTAAACATATGCAACTTATGCTATGTCAATTAAAGCCATTACAATATTATGATGATGAAATTTCCCCTGATTTAAGGATGGGGAATTTGCCAGGGCAGTCTCTCTCCCCCAGGCATGGCAGCTCGCAAAATGTAGGTTATACCTATTTTATCTGCTTGCAAGGTCATATTTAATCTATTCCCTCTAGATTTCTTATAAAAGCAATGCCATTAGAGACTCTTTAGCCCTGAATCTGCACACATGTTTATATTTGTGTATTTGCCATTGCTTTGAGATTAATGCTCTAAAGGTCCCATCTTTGTGGTCATTAATCCCAAGTCCAGATGGCACTGTGTCTGGAGAGAGATTAAACTTCATCTTCGTCTGTCTCTAGAAAACTGGACAAATATCTCTACTCAGAGGTGCTCTGTGCCTCCCTGGAAAGAAGCGTACTCATCAGGAAGTGCACCCTTAAAAAGAAATTTACATTTTTAAAATAAAGCAAACACCCAGTTTGTGGCAGATTTTTTTTACATGGCCCATATCAGATCCCATCAAGACCTTAGTAAAGTCAGGGTGGAAAGTCCCATGCATTGACCACTGATGCCATCCCCCCTCCAGCTCACATGATTTCCTGTCCATGGGTTTTCTCTGGATGTTAGGGAGCCCTCTCAGCCAGTGACTAGGCACGAGGCCAGAACTGAGCAGGATTTAATGCCCTGTGGGCAACCCTCAATTGATAGAATGCTACCTACATTCTGTAGTATTTCAGAGAGGAATGCTAAGGCACATTCTAGGCAATGGGCATGAGTCCTATTGCATAGTGGTGAACAAATAAGTTATGCATTCTGATTGCCTTTGATAAATTCTCTTTTCCCTCTTCACAATTCCTCATTTTCGCTTTCAGGAATTATCCCCTAAATACAGTTAACTCCATCTTAGGCCTTGTCTAAGTTCTGGTTCTCATCATTACCACATCAGAATCTGAACTTTCATAGAACAAGTTTGAGATCTAGCTTCCAGGTAGGTCTATAAAACAAGTTAAGCAAAGACTTTTATTGTGAAGTGGAGTATTCTCTCAAAACCTTGATGCCTAAAAAATTTTTGATATTTTCCCTTTTAATCTCTCAATCCTTCATAAGTAAAATTTTGATATTCTAGTCACAGGCTAAAAATAACATCACTTGAATAAGGAGAATGAGGAAATGATATTTATATTTATAATCAGGATCAGTTCTATAAGAGAAACTCCAACCAAGTCGGGCCCTGGGCTCATTATCATTTGACAATCAATGGCATAGATATATACGACAACATTATCTGCTTAGAAATCACAATGCAGTGCCCCAAAATGGTGTACTGACATTAGAATCTTCTGCATACTACTATGTCTGTTTCTGCCTCATGTATGGACTGTCTATTTTGCTCAGAACTTTTGTGCTATCATCAGATACAACTCAAAAACTAAAATGTAAATGCCAAGTGTTAGTCTAATCTATTATTCAGGATAGAAAACACTGCTGTCATAATACATTTATGATGATCATTAATTACCCTTGACAGAAATGGGCCCATTGAAGAACATTAAGCAATGTCTACTTCTCTTGATGCCTAGATGAACCTTTTTACTTAACTAATGAAAAAATTGTTACGCCCCAAAAGGATGAGAGTTTTCTTTGTCAGCTATCCATAAATGACTGATAATTTAGATGTAAAGTAAACGTTACCCAATGTATACTAGATCATTATGGTATATGCTTTTAAACTTATGTAAAATTCCAAAATTTTGCTTATTTAAAAAATATCCCAAAGAAAATTATATAAACATATATGAAATAAGAAATTGGCTGGCATAGAAGAGCAAAAGGAAAGGTGTTTATGTAATTTGAGTCCTGGAATACTCTAGTATTGCTCTGTTTTCTGACATGGGAAAATTTGTGACCTGCTTATTAAGAACTGAAACTCTGTATTCAGTCAAGCTTCAAGGCTCGATATTCCAGGAATATCTGCCCAAAGTTCTGAGAGTATGATACTGGGACACTAATCGTGCCATTCACATGTGTCCTAAAAGAAAGCAAAGCTAGGGGGCAAAGTTTTGGAGTAATGCATGGATTCAAATCCAGGGTCTTCTGCTTTTGGGCTCTAGAATCTTAGGCAAATTACCTAACTGCCTGAGCCTCAATGTTTTTAGAGCTGAAATAGGACTTATCATTCCTCTCTGACAGAGATTTTGGAAGAATTCAGTGAATTAAAGTCTGCAACATTTTAATAAAATAACTGGCAAATTAGGGAAATTCAAAAATTCAGCTGCATGAAAGAGTAGCCATTTGTAGACTGCCTGTTGTAGGTAAATTGTGTTCTACCCCTCTCCCAACCCCCCAGATTCATATACTGAAGCCCTAACCTCCAGTACCTCAGAACGTAAACGCATTTGGAGATACGGTCTATAAAGAGATCATTAAGTTAAAACGAGGTCATTAGAATGAGCTGTAGTCAGTCCAGTAAGACTGGTGTTTTTATATGAGATTAGGACATGTACACAGAAAGAAGACCATGTGATGACACAGGGAGAAGAAACTAAAGAGAGAGAGAGAGAGAGAGGCCTCAGAGGAATCCAACCCTACCGAACCTTGATCTTGGACTTCCAGCCTCCTGACCTTTGAGAAAATACATTCCTGTTGCTAAGTCCCCAGTTGGTGTTATTTTGTTATAGCAGCCCAAGAAAACTGAAACAGTGCCCAAAGACAACAAGCAAGTATAAAATGAGACAAATGAATGAAATGATTGCATTAAACAACAGGGAGCAAAAGAAAGTGATCCTTGAGAAGAGGGGGGAGAAGAGTGGAGCCTGTTTGCCACCCTGGTTTTCTGCCTAGAGGAACTTTGGAGAATTCAGTGGAGGAAGGTAAAACATAAGCAGAGCCCAGGGGTCTCTCTCAGCTCAAGAGATAGTGATCAAAGTTCAGGGGACTCAAGATGGATAGAATTTGCCTGAGCAAGGGTACCAGAAGGAAGGGATCTGTGTAGAGAAAGAGCTCCTGAAATCTGCAGTAGGGTCCCCTCAACTCTTTGGCTAAAGACAAAGTGGTGAACACATAGGGGAAAATTTCATGTGCCAGAACAACTACTAGAAAAAAACAAATTTCAGGCAAAAAACAGTTACCAAGCAACTGTGAATTGAGTGATTTCCAGGGTTGACCAGCCAGGGAGTTGAGATCTTATTGGGTGCTCAGGGCATTTAGTAGAGATACCAATAGGATCACATATTAATAACAGGGTAAAATAGCCCTAGAGAGAGGTTTCCCTAAGAAATCTTAAAAATAGGCATCAAACAATCAAACTGATCTCTAAGTAGGCATACTTCGTAAGTGCCAGGAGCTGGCCATGGTGAGGGGATTGACACTTTCAGAAACAAACAGGGAGAAAAATGGACAATAGGAAAAAATAGTAAGATGGTAGGTATAAACCCAATTGTCTACTCTTTATATATATATTAAGAATTTGATATCTATATCAATAAATGGATATATGAATCAATATGTAAATCTATCTATATAGAGAGAGAATATATATCATAGATAGATAGATAGATAGACATCAATGCAAATCACCTAAACAGTGCAAATGTAAGTAGAGATTATCATATTGGGTTAGAAAGCAAGACCCAACTATGTAGTTTCTAAATGAAATACATTTTAAATATATTTACAGAGGTAAAAATTGAGAGTAAAAAATACTCTACAAACACAAAGTATAAGAAAGCTGGACTGGTTATATTAATACAACAGAAGGTAGACTCCTGGGTAAGGATTATTATCAGAGATGAAGTGATACATTTTATGGTAACATATAGGTTAGTTGATAATATTGTGCCAAGGTTAATTTCTTTTGACAGATGTATCACGGGTGTAAGTTATTAACATTAAAGGAAATAGGTGTAGAATAAAGAGTAATACTTGATATAATCTTTGCAACTCTTCTGTAAATCTAAAACTATTTCAGAAAAAAATGTAAAGGTACCCAGCTGGAAAAGGAAGATTAAAAAAAAAAACTCTTTATTCACAGCTGACATGGTTGATTCTGAAGAAAATATTAAAGGATTCACAAAAAAAGTTATGAGAAGCAATATGTGAACTTTTAGCAAAGCTATAGGATCAAGAAAAATATACTAAAATTATTTAATATATACTAGCAATGAGCAAGCTGGAGTTGAAATTTTAAAATACCATTAACAATAGCAGTACCTTGTAAAATACTTAGGGATAAATTTGATAAAAGATATGCAAGACCTAAACATTGAATGCTATATAACATTGCTTGAAGAAGATAGAGAAGTGCTTGAAGAAGATAGAGAAGATAGAGAAGAAAGGAATGAATGGAGAGAGAGAGATCTTGTTCATAAGCTGGAAGACTTAGGATGCTAAGATGTCATTTCTCCACAAATTTATGTAGAGATTCAGTGCAACACCAAACATAACTCCAGTAGGCTTTCTTATAGGAATTGATAGGCTGCTTCATTCAATATTTATTTGAAAATGCAAAGGACCTAGATTAGCTAAAACAACTTTGAAAAAGAAAAAAGAAAACAAAGTTAAAGAGGTTGCCCCACATGACTTCAAAATGTATAACATAGCTATAGCAATCAGGACAGTATGATATTGGCATAAATGTTGGCAAACAGATCAATAGAACAGGATATAGTGCCCTGAAGTAGACTTACTCATATACATGGTCTATTTATTTTTGACCAACGTACAAAGGCAATTTAGTAAGGAAAAAATGTGTTCTTCAACAAATGGTGCCTGAATAATTTATTTTGCAAAAATACAAAAAATAATATCTAAAATTCAAAAAACAAGCCTTGAATCATACTTTAAATCATGTACAAAGAATAATTCAAATAAATGATAGACTAAATGTAAAACCCCAAACTATAGAACTTATAAAAAAATTCGAAAAAGTCTCCATGACTTTTAGTTAGGCAAAGATTTCTTATATGCATCCAAATCACAATCCATAAAATAAATAATTTATAAAGTAGACTTCATCAAAATTGAGAATTCTCTCTCTGAAAGACATTCTTAGGGAATTAAAAGATACATGTCTGCAAATCACATATTAAAGGACTTTTAACCAGAATATATAAAAAATTCTCAAAACTGCTAATAAAAAAAATAACCCAATCAAAAAATGAGTAGAAGATTTAAAGACATACAGAGGGCAAATAAAGCACCTGAAAGGAGTTTACCACCATTAATTAGAGAAATGCAAATTAAAACAGCAATGCAATATACCACTAATGCCTATTAGCATGTCTTAAATTTTAAAAAATATTGGACCATACTAAGTGTTAGTAAGAGCATGGAGCAACTGGAACTTTCAGATACTCCTGTGGGAAGGTAAAATGATGCAACAATCTTGGAAAACAGTTTGGTAATTTCTTAGAATGTTAAATGCACACGTATCATGTGAGCTAGCCATTCTTCTATCATTCTATCATATATTGCTCAGAGGAACTGATAGGACATTTACAAAAAGTCTTGTACACAAATGTTCATAGAAGCTTCATTTGTAATAGTAAAAAACTGGAGAGAACCCTGATGTCCCCAACAGCTGAAAGGAAAAAGAAAATTGTGTTATATCCCTAGAATGGAACACTACTGAACAAGAAAGACAAAAATCAAATAACAAAACAAAACAAAAATGGAAACAAAAAGGTATTGACTATGTGAGGGGGAAAAAAAGAGAGTAGAGAGAAAAAAGTAACTGTGCTGAGTGAAAGAAACCAGACCATGAACCTACATAGTATATAATTTTATTTATATAACATATGAGAAAATGTAAACTAATCCATAATGCTAAAAGTAAGTCAGGAGTTGTGTATGGATAGAGGATAGGCTAGTGTGGAGGGGCAGAAGGAAGACTTAGAGCATGAAAGATATGTTCATTATATTCGTTGGGGTATTTTTCCAAGTGTATACATATGTCAAAATATCAAATTGTATAGTTTAAATATTTTCAGTTATTTCAGTCATGTGTCAAATATGCCTTTAAGAAACCGTAAAAGTGACACATAAAAATATTAACATGGTGGCATAGAAAACTGTTAAAATGTCCGATTAGGTGGTACTTGTTGATGTTTTTCAAATTACACATATGACCTAAGACCATGCACATTGCATAAATGGTTATGTGCCATTTGTATCATCTAAAACAAATCACTGTTTAGACAAAAGATGAAGGATATTTGAGCTCAATTCTAGTATTACATTCCCTGAAGTGGGGAATGAAAGAATTTTGTAAATTGGTAGTGGGGGGGAAGCTTTGTTTCCTAGACAGATTAGTTTTCTTTATGGTTTCACCATTAACTCTGTATTCAGAGAGGAAAAACTTGTCTGGAAAAGTTAACATCAGAGCCTCCAAATCCTCTGATCTGACTATGCTCTTGAGTTTTTGGATATTGGACTTGGGTCTGATGACTATGATCATCATTCCCACCCAAATAAAGGCATTCGGTGCCTGTTTGTGAGGACTAGACACTGAACAGAGAACACGCTGAGCATTGCACACGATTAACTCTATTCTCTATGGATTTACCATTTCTGAGAACGTGTACAGTCAAAACTGAGCAGTCTTGTCAACACAACAACAACAACAACAACCAAAACACTCAGCGCTTGATATATGGCCATGACGGATCTTTTCCCTGAGGCCATTAGGTCAGTATAGGACATCAGTTTTGAAACATCTTCACTGGCTTTTGACAAAATGATATGTTCATGGGCAGTTGGTTAGAGAGCCTGTCTTAGTTTTGATTTTCTTTCTGCTCAGGCTTTTAGCTCAATGTGCAAATAGTGTTTCCAATCGGCTTTGTGTTTCTATGAGTATTGAGATCAGCTAGCTGATAAACCTGAGGTAAAGCCAAGGATTTTTAGACAATGTGTAGGCTACAGATGGAGCACCTGGAGTGCTGGGACAGTGTATCTGCAGTGCCTAGCTCATTTCCTATTCATGGTGAACACTCCACGAATGAGTGAACAAATGAACGGATGGATGGGTGGATGAAAGAAGTAAGAAAATGTATTCATTCTTCAGAAAAGCGTATTTCCACTTGGGTGATATGTATGTGTTTTTATATACATATATATAGTATATTATATTAGTGTGTGTATATATGGGTGGTTTACAATGTGTATTAGTTATCTATTGCTGCACAAAAATGTATCCCCAAATGTAGCAGCTTAAAACAACATTTATTATCTCACATAATTTCTGTGGGTCAGGAATTCAAGAATGGCATTACTGAATTGCCTGACTTGGGAACTCTAATCGAATATATACTAAAGATGTCAGCCAGAGCTATCATCTTTAAAGCTGGGGCTAAAGAATCCACTTCCAAAATAGCTCACTCACGTAGATATGACTGATTCTGTGACTAGTAGGAGGCCTCAGTTCATCACCACACTGGACCTTCCATTCAGCTTCATGAGTTCTGTACGACATGGCATCTGTTTTCCCCAAGAGCAAGTGAGTGGAAATTGAAGCCACAGTGATTTCTATGACCCAGTCTCATCAGTGACACTCCATCGCTTCTGTGATATCTTATTTGCTACCAGGCCAGCTCTATTTAGTGTTGGACAAACTGTATAAAGGCACAAAAATAGCATAAGGGGAGAATCCTTGAAGACCATCCTTGAGTCAGATGACTGCATCATTCTTTGGATTCTTCAGTGTTTCCCTAGCTCTTATAGCATTAACATATAAGTACTCCTTGAACTTTGTAAAAAATACCATGGCTCATTATCACCATGACTTTGTGTCCTCAGTTTACCTATCTATATTAACTATAGATTTTTTTAGTAGGTGGCCAGCCCAAGGAAACAATACAGATTTATTTGAAGAATAACTGCCTGAACTGGGTGATGTGCCCAACAATTACATAATCCCTGTGGCCTGGGGAATGACTTGATCTGGGTTACCTGAACCAGTCATTGTAATAAGTGAAATGGAGCTAACTGACCGGGTTAGACTGTCTGTATCTGATTGAGGGTGGGATCACCTTATCCACAAGACAGACATCTTAATGTCAGCCAGTACCCTATTAGAAAGTGGGAATTGGGGGATAGAGGTTAACTAGACAACAAGTGAATGTCCACCACTGGAGTCTTCGTTAATGACCTTGGCTTTGGAATGGAAAGAAAAAAATCAGGATCTTATTCTAGAAGGCCACATGGACTCGCCTTTCAAAGTTCCACCATCTTAAGGTTACTCAAGCCCAATCACTCTTACTCAGTGTATCTTCATTTGAAATTTCAAATTCCTCAGAGAGCCAGCCTGATTGACACATCTTGCACCACATGTCCAAAAGGGCAGGATCATCTAGTAAATGCATTGCTACAGCAATTTCACTCCCACATGCTGAGGCCATTCTTTTTTTTTTTTTTTTAAGATTTTATTTATTTATTTGACACAGAGAGAGAGATCACAAGTAGGCAGAGAGGCAGGCGGAGAGAGAGGAGGAAGCAGGCTCCCTGCTGAGCAGAGAGCCCGATGCGGGGCTCGAGTCCAGGACCCTGGGATCATGACCTGAGCCAAAGGCAGAGGCTTTAACCCACTGAGCCACCCAGGCGCCCCCATGCTGAGACCATTCTTAGAAAACGCAGCTGCTTGGCTATTGGAGAGGCAGCTCCAGTACACTTAGGGCTAGGAAATTAATTATGCCCTGACTGGATTCATCTTTAACCTCAGGGCTGTCTTAATTCCAGCAGAAGCCGGAGCTCGGTTACCATGCCTCCCCAGTCACCACACAAGACTCAAAATGAAACAATTCTAACCATAACATCAATGAAAAGAAGTCAATAAAATTGTGTTATTTCCCATGATCATAGTTGCAATACTTTTTTCTTTGTTTTTTTTGAAAAAGCATTGTTACTGCCCTAAGCCCTCAATTATGTTCTTTAGTGATCCAACATGGACCACTTTTAAGAAGTCTCTATAGAATTCAGAATCAAAATCAATGAACATGGCAAATACATTGGGTGGCAGCAGTAGGGGGAAGCAGGAAATGAAAAAGTGCAGTCTCATTTGTTGATATTATGGAAGGGTATCCTAGACACTGACACTGCCCCACCCAAATCTTAGCAGAGCCTACTGATCCACATACCCCAAGGACTCCCTACTGCCTATGCCAGCAACCCCATATCTATGGCTGAGGCTTTTCCTGGCCAAAGAAATCTACTCAGCCTAAGCAGTGTCCCAGGAGTTAATTCCCCCTGGAGCAATCCTTAGCCAATGTTGGATGTGATCAAGGATAAATCTTTCTCCTGGGAAGTTGAGGTATTGGACACCATCTCACAGTGTCCCAAAGCGATTGAGTCTCAGTTGACCACAGTGGTTTCTTCCCATCTCTGACTCATTCCTCCTGTCTTTCCAGGGCTCCTCATAATCATCTCCCTAGTAAACAAACTGCAGTCAAATCATTATCTCAGGGTTTTGTGGGAACTTAAAGACAGATCCTAGCAGAAGCAATTACCATAGCAATGCTGAGGCCTGGCCACTTCAAAGCCCCAGAGGGTTCAGTTTCCTAGATGAACTGATAAGCTCAGTCTGGGACCGAACCACACACATAGAGAAAGTCAACTTTCTCAGTTCATTGGTGTGATCAGTGTTTTGGTGTTAAACTTGTCTTAACTATGGACACATGACTAATGATTCAATGCCAGAAGTCTAATGAGTAAGTTTCTAGTAAGACAGAGTTTGTTCTAGGAATCAGTATGCTTTTTCTTTTTGTTGATAGTACCCCCATCAGGGTGCTCAGAGCTCAATAAAATTATCAGAAATGTGTCAGGTTGGCACGGATATAGCACAAAAGGAAATGGATGTTTGTGAAACTTTTTATTCGGGCCACGGAGAGGCCTGAAAAACCACCACTGCCTCGCACTAGTGGTACCCCTGGCTGATGACCAGAATTCCTGTCACCCCCAAGCATAGGGACTCTGTCTGAAACAATGATGGACTGTCAAACAGGGATCTTTGAACCCAGTTTTCTATCCACGTTACCCCTTTTAGCTGGATCATTCCTTCTCCAGAGGGAAAAAGCGGTCTACAACCATACTCCCTGGGACACAGTGTCCGCATGGTTTTCATTCCTCAAGGACCACCTTCTGTCCAAGTACTGAGTGGATCCCTCATTATGGTCCACAAACAATTCGAACATTCTTTATACTTTCTTCTAAAAACAACTTAAGCTACTTCACAATAATGCATAGGAAAACACAAGAGAATATACATTTTTTTTTTAAAAAGGTGAAGAAAATCTAGGAAAAGTCTAGGAAAGCATCACAAAACAAAGCTGGCAATGACGCTAACATCAAGGTAACAGGCCATTTTCATACTTAGCTTTCATAACGCTGCAAGGGATTCAATGCACGAATAAAAGCGCACTAGTGGGAGTCCCAGAATTCATAGCTCTTAGACACCAAGACTTGTCCTCTATCTGGGACACAAGGGCTTTTCCTCACCCACACAGGAGCCTCCATCAAATTAACAGGAGCACATGTTCAAAGGGCTGCAAGCTTTCCTGCCACCTGGAATCAAAACAGCAGTAGGTGAGGCCCGTTCTCACCTTCCCTGGTTGCCTCCCGCCAACAAGAACAGAGTCCGAGAAGAGCCGGGGGAAAATAGACCTAGAGCTCTCCTGTGTATTTTCAAAGGCCTCCACCTCTGACAGGCAGTAGCTGAAGCTGTCTGTCATTTGAAAAGAGCTAAGCTGAAAATTAGAATGGCTTTCCTGTTATCCCCAGTCATGTTGGCACTGGTCCCTCCTCCCTCCCTTCCCCTCCCCCACTCTCCTCCCCCCGTTTATTTTCGAGGTAACAATTTCCAGAGCTTTCCTCTTTGATTTTCTTATAATGAAATTCACTAAGGGGATTTCGAGGGGAATTGTCAGCTTGACAGACTAAGGCCATTTGAACTATTTTAATTAAGCCCTACATGCTTCTGTCTATGGAACCCAGCACACCAACGATAACAAAGAAACAAGAAAAGAGCCTCATGTCTACTGTCAGCAACACAGAAAAAGTGAAGTAACACCGTTCTGTCCAATGCAAATCTTCTTTTCTTTCTTTCTCAGGCGGTGCTCCAAACGGGCAGGTTTTGATTCTGTGGCCTGCAACAGAACGGTCCATGAAGCAGTCTCTTCTAACCTCTGGGGTACAGGGTCTTTGCCGGCTTAAACGCTGTCTCCAGCTCTCCTTTGTTGTTAGCAAGGATAACTGCATTTCAGAGATGCACAGAAACCTTATCCTATAGGCCAAGCTGGAAGCTCCCCAGGTCCATTTGATTTCTGCCACACAGTCTGCTCATGGACCGCGGTCACCTAGGGGCTACTCTTTGACATTCGACTTTAACCAGTGTTCTGGTAAAGTAGCAGTTCTTTAAACTATGTTCAGGCTTTGAACTAAAAAAAAGAAAAAAAAAAGAAAGGAAGGAAATGATTTTTTTTTTTTTTCTGAGTGATTTATTTTAAAATGTCCAAGCCATCCAGAGGGGTTTGGGGACCTAGAAATATGTTTCTTTAATAAGATTTTGTATTCTTCCTAATTCTCATTATTCTACATCTGGGCAGCTATGGTGAGGCCAGTACCTACGGCATAAGACTGGTTTGGGAATTAAAAGAGGATATAAATGCAAAGTGCTGTGCACAGTGCCTGCTGCATGGTAAGCAAGCTCTCATTTCATTAGTAATGTATATTACTTGCTTTTTGAATGATCATATATTGAGCACATTTCTGTGTCATGTACTGCGATAAACATTTTTTTGTGTGCAATCATCTATCATCCTCATAAGAGTCCTGAAGAATGGGTTCTGTGAAATTTGCCTCTTTCTGATTATAGGGTAATAGAAACTCTTGGCAGAAACCTTAAAAAATGAAGAAAAGCATACATAGCGAAGTAGAAATTAGGATAAGCACTCTTAATCTTTTAGTACGTTTTGTCCTAATTATTATCCTTCCGCATAAAATATTCGTACTTTACAAAAAATGGACTCATTGTGCAAGTAAGTGGGACTTCTTGTATTCCTTTAATTCTATCATGTGAGTTTTTCTCAGGACATTTACTATTTTTGAATAACATTGGTGATTGGATATGCCATCAAAAGAACGCATAACTGATTTAGTATTCTGCAAGGTAGGTATTGCTGTCCCTGGTCTGCAGCTAGAGAAATTGAAGTCAGGAAGGTTGAGCAATGTACTAGACAGTTTAGGGGGAGCAGATCCAGGATTCAAAACCAAGTTGGACTGGCTGCAAAGCAGAGGTGTGATGCCCTTCCTGTATGGCCTTGTTCTACCCTGGAGGTCGCCTACAGACATTCCAATACGTGCCCAAGGCTTCCGGCAATTCTAGCTGAAGGTGCTCTCCAGCCAGCGGGAGCGTGCTTAGCTCTGGAGAGGAGGAAATTGTTTTCCTCTATCCATGTCAAGGTCTTACAGTGAGGCTCCTGTCACAAAAGACAGATAAACAAGAGAAAAACAAGTTTACCAACATGCATACCACACATGTAATACACGGAAGTACCCCGAGATGAGTAACACAGAAGTGCCTCAGAACTCTGGGTTATACGGCGTCTTCAACAAAGAACAATAAATTCATAGCAAGGGGCGCCTGGGTGGCTCAGTGGGTTAAAGCCTCTGCCTTCGGCTTGGGTCAGGGTCTCAGGGTCCTGGGATAGAGTCCTGCATCGGGCTCTCTGCTCAGCAGGAAGCCTGCTTCCCCCTCTCTCTCTGCCTGCCTCTCTGCCTACTTGCGATATCTGTCTGTCAAATAAATAAATAAAATCTTAAAAAAAAATTCATACCAAAATGACAGGACCAAAGAAAGTAAGTGGTCTTTGGCTTCCAAGGGTGGCAAAATTGCGGGAAAGTAAACATATGGAAGGAAACTGATGGAATAAGGTTTGTTTGTAGATTCTTCTGGTGCCATCTTCTATAAAACTGAATTTATATCCTGTCTTTAGGCAGGAAAGGGGGGAGGTACAGGGAGCTTTTTCTGATTTTGCTACTTATTAATCGCCTTCAGCTCAAAGTAATCTTTGTCAGAGAAGTGTATCTTGGGGTGACATATTCTTGCTTCCTTTTGCTCCTACGTGTCACAGCCTGGAAATGTCAGGAGTTAAGGCACCAGGAGCAACACTCCAGGTGGGGGGATGGGAGTTAGAGACTAAGTACCCAGGAGTGCTGCACAGAGTCCTTCAGAGGGTCCCTGGGGGGCTGAACCCATGCTGCCCACAGCAGTGTCCTGCTTATGTTTGCACCCTTCGTTGCTGTCCCTCCTCCCTGTCTTGCTTCCCCATTTCCTCACAGAACTTCCCAAATAAACAACATGAATAAGAACCTTTGCTTTAGTGCCTCCTTTCGTGGGGGGACCCAAACTAAGACAATCTCAAATGCACCTGCCTTCTGCATCGCTCACAGCCCAGCCAAATGCTCCTTTATCCGCCTCAGCATTATGCTAATAGAGAACTCTTCTCCACTCTTCGGGTACTCATACAAATTCCAACAGTGGTAACTTTCATGCCTGTAAGGCTTTATGGGTTAGAAGGTGGAATTGGCCTAGATAGGTTTGTTATATTCACTCAGAGTCCCAAAGAGAAATTATGATTATTCTGTACGATTTCCTGGTTGAATCCCATTACGTACAAATTCTCTGCTAAATACTCCTACATTGCTCCATATTTCACAGTCTGGAATAAAAAGGAGCAATGATTGATCGGTAATTGGAGAAAAAGTGATAACAGGTTCATTAAAAATAAGATGCTTAAAATCTTCAGTACTATTAAGTTTCAAGGTTTTCCCCACAAATTCACTGAATTAGTAACACAGTTTAAATAACAACGAGTTTAACCTTATCTGTTAAAAAAGGATGAATAAAATATGAAAAATGAAAGGTCAGTTTTAAAAGGTAACTGTCTCTCCCCTTTTCTGCACACATTTTTTCTATCTGACAAAATGTTCTGTTAGAGTTAATTGGTCAACACAGGGAAATATACAAAAAGAATTTCATTCTTTGTGGAAGATTTTAAACTGATGGCATAAAATGGAGTTGTTTTGGGCAAAAGTCTGAGATTTCAACCTCAATAAAACCACGGAGGAGGCATTTACACATATAAATAACTACACAAGCATATTTCTCACACACAGAGCTCACTGATGGTCTCTTCTCTAGAGGCTGTTGTTTCTCAGACTCTGCAACTCTGAGCTCCTTTTTCCTCCTAAGTCCTCTGTCAGAGGATCCATCATTCCAATCTTTCTTATTCAGAGTCTAACCTCTTATCTTCCACTACCAACTGGGAGTTTTATTTGACGTCCTAGAATGGCTTCAAACCCAATGTCTTTAAAAGCAAATTTTTGGTTCCTTTCCAAGATGACTGTTTGTAGCCATACACTCATTTACCCTAGAAATCTCGTACCTTCTTCATTGCTCATTCTTCTTTGCTTTCCATTCCCAAAGACCAATTCTTATCATTTTTCCATTCAAAATGGGATCCCATAGCCACAAAGTCATGTTACAATACCTGCTTCAGTGTACCACCAGCCTGCCTCCTTTCTCCTAGCTCACCCCCTTTCCTGAGGGTACCACTGCTCACGGTGTCATCAGAGCAGTCCTTGGAACCAAATCCCCCCTGTGGCTGTCTTTACCAAGTGTAATTTTCTCTGCTGGATTCTCATGACCCTTCCAAATATCTCCCCATTTGGGTCCAAATTTATTCTTTGTTGTCCTGCTATGTGTACTTTCTCTCTCGGTCAGTGTCTAAAGTCTCAGAGATCAACGCTTTTTCAAATCACAATGTTTTTTCACTGTTTACAGATGCACAAAATAGACATTCTCTGGGGACAGGGTTTAGGTCTTATTCTCTGTTCACTAAAGTGCCTTGTACAGGGGTGCCTGGGTAGCTCGGTCAGCTAGGCAGCTGCCTTCGGCTCAGGTCATGATTCCTGGGTCCTGAGATGGAGTCCTGCATCAGGCTCCCTGCTCAGTGGGGAGCCTGATTCTCCCTCTCCCTCTTCCCCCACCCCCACTCCTGCTCATACTCACGTGTTCTCTCTCGCTCTCAAATAAATAAATAAATAAGTAATTTTTTTTAAGTGCCTGGTACGGTGTTAAGCACAGAAGTTCAACAATTATTCATGGACTCATTAGGTTTAAAGGCTAGATCATCATTTTTGAGAATAAGGAGTACATATTGCAGATACCTATAAAATAACCCAATGATAACCTAATATCCTAAGCCTGAGAATAATTTTAATTTACATGCATAATAGTCACGAACTGTCTTTGTGTTTGGTTCTTATAACTATTACAGCTGACACATGCCTCAGGGTGGGTAGGCTGAAAGGGATCCTTGTAGCTCACTCCCAGGCAGAAATACAACAATAACCAAGCCAAAGGTGGGGTAGCCACAGGGTGCAAAGTCCAGGCTGCACTGGGTTGGCACAGGGTCTAGTGAGTTAGTTCCCCAATCTTCACTCATACCCCATACCAGTTGGCTTCATTGGATGTTGTTGGTAGAACCTTGAAGAAGATTCTCTGCAAGGAATGGTGGTGGGGAGGACAGTGCCTCCCCATTCAACTAATATCTTACCCTTGCTCAAACTCTCTTTTCCTGACTACAGAGGAAAGGGCAAGTCCATGTTGTACATGGAAAGAGGAAAGCAAATTAAATACTGTATCAGGGCTCATTTTACAGGAAACCCATTATATATGAGTAAAGTATTCCTTGAATTTGACCACTGAGAAGCACAATCTCAACACTAGGGGTGAGTTTGATTTCTAAGTCAGTGGTTCCCAACCCTGGCTATTCATCAGGGACTAGGAGAAGGATGGTTGCTTTCAAAAATATTGGTGCCCTGGCCCCAGCGACCATGGATAATGATTTGTAGCTGAGGAGTAGAGTTCTGCCATGCGCATTTTTAAAAAAAAAAAAGCTCACAAGGGAATTCTGATGAGCATCTAGGGTTAGAAACCATTATTTTAGATATAACAACATGGATTATTTGTACTTTTAAGTTCCTTTCTGTCTTGGGAATCTATGATTTGACTGAATAATCGAGTACTATGTCAGAAAAGGCACTTCTGGGTTAGAAAGACATGACTTGATGGAGAAAGAGTATGTTCTCTAGCCCATATCATTAATTTTGATTCTCTGACATAGCAGCCCATAATACAGCTATATGTTTTAGCTCCTCTCCTAAAAGTTAAAGGAAATAGACCTGTTGGCTGGCACTGACCTTATGGCTTCTGAATGGCCACAATTTACACCTATTGACCTCCCGTCTCAGAGTCAAAGAGGTATTTTAAATCAAAGTACAAACAACTTCTTCAGTCTTTTCAAGTAGGCTCACATGGGAAATTTGTCAACAAGGACAAATTCAAAGGCTGTCCCCCTAAAGGAAATTGACATATTTATAATGAGAGGAACAGAAATCACTACTACTTTCTCAAAATAGTGAACCCCATAGTTTGCCTCTGTAATTTCTAGAATGTTTATCACTTTCTTCTGTGTTCCCTTCCACTTTTCTATTTTGATAATAGGGTTGAATTACTTATGAAACATCAGATTCTGTCAGTAGTCCACTCACTAGCAAATTTACATGGAAATATTTTGGTCCTCCACAGAGGGTTTTTATGCATTCTGCCACTACCTTTACAGTCTTTTCAATTTAAAGCATCACCAAAGGAGAAGTTTTCATTTTGAAATAGATGTGATCATTCTTAAAAATAGCAGAAGGTGTTTGTTTCAGAACTTAATTTACTCTGTGGCTGGACTTGAAAGTCTTGGGAGTGTCTTTTATAGACCACTTTTACCCAATCAATGAAACTTTAGTGCCTTGGTGTCTGTTGATTTAGGATAGGCTCACAGGAGGGAAAAGATGTATTTGCTAATTCAAAATAAAGTCCCATGGATCTGAAATTTCACATACAATATTTATACCTCTGGATTAACGTGTTGCTAAATGTTAGACAGTTAACTTATTCATAATCATTTACACCATAGTGTGAGCTGTTTCATTAGCCACTTTCTGCTGTGACTGCCAGCTGATATTTTCATTTGCATCAGGGAGAAGTAAGATGGATAGTGTCATTTCCAGGATGCAGCAAATTGATGTGAAGACTACTGGCCCCTCGAGGAAAGGGCAGGAATTCCATGGTAACAACTAAAGATGTTTGTCTGAGCAGTGCCGTAAGGAAGCCTGGGACCAAGGAAACTGTTCCTCTGGCAGCACTATGAAATCATCTGAGATGTAAATGCATACAGTCAGCCTCTAATTTTCTCTACCCCACTTAGTCACCAATTGGAAAAAGAAAATTAGTGAGATCCTGAAATCCACACCTGGATTTGTAGGATTCTCTGGGTGAATTTTGAAGTTCTTTTTGCCCCCGTACTTGATTTTCCTTTTAACCAGTTCTCAACTGTATAATAGTAGTGGAATGGGGAGAACAAGCTACAGAGTGCTTTGTCTTCATCTAGTCCCCTACCTTGGGATCATTGTAGGCAGTCTAATGGGTTTGGAGTATGAACTCTTCTGCACGCCTGACTGGAGGCATCCCAAAGGTCTGAGCTCCTAGAAGTCAGCTGGAAGCACCTGGGAGCCTGGAAGAAGATGATGGACAAGTTCAGAAAAGAGCAGTGGGAACAGTGCTCGCAGAATTCTCTTCCATTTGGTACCGTCATAGTCCCTCTGGCCCAAGCTGACCCCAGGGAAGGCATCCCAGATTCTTTCTTTGCACAGTCAATCAACAAGCACTGTCAGTGCTCCTTGGATAGTCCATCAGTGGCTTCTCTCTCCCCCCGCCCCTCCGCCCTACAATGTCCTTCTCACAGACCTTCACTACCTGTCATCTGGGCTGTGGTTCTTTGCTTCTACCTGAACTCCCAGCCTCAAATCTCAGTCCCTATAAACCCACACCCCTCCATATAGCCAGAAAGATGCTCCAAAGGAGTCCCCTTTCTTCCATAAAACCATTAAAACATATTCCCATCACCCTGAGATGGTTTCCCTAATTGTGGGACCTTTGCCCTTGGCAGCTCGGAGGTTGCTTTTAGAAACCCACAGTGACAGAATTACCTGACATCGGATTCCACGGCACCAACCACATTCCCTTCCCAGTTTCCTCTCCATCCTTCTAAGTGAAAAGTTTGCCATATGTGCTTGACGGTTTTCACACTCCTCGAAAACCTACTGATTTCCCTTTTTAGCCAAGAGACAGTAGGCTCCGAAACTTCGCAGGCAAAAGTATCCAGCAGGGGTTTATGAAAGTAAGTTTTTTTTACTTTACTTGTTTCACCGTTATATTTACAGCAGAAGATATGGGTTATTACTGACAAGAGTAATAGAGTTTTCTTAGACCGTCGGTTTCTTCAAGTTTAAAGAAGGTAAATTAATTTAAGGGAAATATTAAGAGGTTAAGTCAGAGATCCTGCATTGCTCAGATCTGGCGAAAACCGTGCAGGTGATGTTGGCTGAACTTGAACACTGACGCCCGTGGGATAGAATCCCTCCTTCCTAACGTGCAGCTCAAGGCCTCCACTAGCTGTTGCCTTGAGTTCCCAGCTGGTGCTGGCCTCGCTGTCATCCTGTAGGATGCCTGGGCCCCGCCCCCGGATGAGACCTCTGGTCACTCCTCCTTACGCGGCAATGACTTCAGCTCATTTTGAGTCTCAGCTCCATTTTCTGCCCCTTCAAGCAGTTCTGTCCTGCCATCTGCCTACTCCTGTCCACTAAGATGGCTGGCCTTTCTGGATTCGTTTACTCTTCATCTACTATATGGCAGACCCCCCAGCCCTGCGCCACCTGCGGGGAACACGCAGTCTGGTGGGGCTGATACCTCCATGGGAAGGAAAGAGGTGATTGCAACATACTACAGTAATTATCATGTAAGCAGGAGCTAATGTTCATTGAGTGCTTATTCTGTGCCAGACATGCTGCTTATATGTCGTATCGTAAGTATTCTTCACAACCATAGTATGACGAGGGAGGTGCTATTAATGTCCCTATTGACAGAGGAGAAAGCTGAGGCATTGTGGGCTTAAATAATTTTCTGAAGACCACAAAACCACAAACAGGTTGTAACTAGACATGCGAGGGGACAGTGGAGAAGGAGACTTTTTTGGGTCTGTGCTGTTGCTCACCTAGATGTTCACCTCATCTAAATGTACATGCACCTTGATGTTACCACCTCTAACATTTGCTAGGACTGAGAGGACATGAAGGTGATTGGAGACCTTGCCTACAGCAGGCACCAACAGTGCCTGAAACTCTTCTCTCTTCTGCTTTGTTCCTGGGAAGAAAACTCTATTGTACTTTCAGGGGATCTAACAGAGAAGGTAGTACTAGTAGTGTCCAAGTGGACCCTTTAGGGGTCCTGAGGTTTCCCTCAGATTCTTAAATGACTCTATTATCTCTCATGCCATCTAAAAGCTCTTCAAGGCTTTAAAATAGCAGTGTGTTTTCATGCACCTTATTTCACTTCTGTCCACATCCATCCTGTGAGGCACAATTTCTTGACTTTATTTTACAGGTAAGAAAACAGAGGCTTGGGGCACCTGGGTCCTCAGTTGGCTCAGGTCATGATCCCAGGGTCCTGGGATCCAGCCCCACTTCAGGCTCCCTACTCAGCAGGAAGTCTGCGTCTCCCTCTCTCTCTGCCTGCTGCTCTGCCTGCTTATGTGCTCGCTCGCTCTCTCTGTGTCAAGTAAATAAATAAATAAGATATAAAAAAAAAAGAAAACAGAGGCTTGGGCAAGGTGAGCACTTTATTTAAATTCATGGAATAGCTCAGTGCTAAGAGGTAGAGTATGAATCTGAACTGTTACTTACAAAAGCAATGCTTTATTGTTTCGTGTTTTGTTTTGTTTTTTAATGATACCGTATCTACTCTCTTGGTGAATAGGTCAGAGTTTGTTTGCTTTGGATTCACATTACCTCTGAAAATGACGTGCTGGCTGCCTGGGGGTGATTTCTCATCAAGGATGGTGTGGGAAAAGAACAAGGTCATTAAAAACAAATCCCAGACTTGATCATTCCGTGAACCCTAATTCAAAAACACAGGGGCTCTCTGTGGAATGGTTGTGGTAAACTGGCATCACCATGAGAATTGTAAGGATTGCCCAGATGAGCTGGAAGAGACTCTTTCCTGGCATACCAGATACCCCCTCAGCTTCAGGATCCATCAAGCTTGGGTCTAAGGTTCAGCTCCTTTCAGGTTTCTCTTCTGCTGCTCATTTCACATCATCTTAGTGATGTGAAATGTTTCACATCACTAAGTGTTTCACAACAGCTTATTCCCTTGCAGTGTCTAGAGGTCATGCCACCGTCTTCAGACAGTGATCCAGAAATTGAGCAACAACCATGGACAAAAGACTATTGGAACAGAATGTCACTTGCGTGTGCTGCATGGTAGGACGTGGAGGCTCTCCCTCCATTCCCCTTCCGAACCACCAGCTCACTATAAAGAAAAGCTTGCATTTTTATTAGGTGGAGGGAACAAATGACCCTCGTTGAACTTGACCCTAGCCAAATTGTGTGCTGCCATATTCCCACGTGTTAGCTACACTGGCCTCCTCCCCAAATCCCTAGGAGGTTCGTAACCCTCATACCCTCATAACCTTTACATTTTTTCATCTAGAATGACTTGTTCTACCTTTTGTACATGCAAAACACTACCCTTTTTTTAAAAATTTTACTGATTTATTTGACAGAGAGAGAGATCACAAGTAGGCAGAGAGGCAGACAGAGATGGGGGGAGGCAGGCTCCCCACTGAGCAGAGAGCCTGATGCGGGGCTCCATCCCAAGACCCCAAGATCGTGACCTGAGCCAAAGGCAGAGGCTTGACCCACTGAGCCACCCAGGCGCCCCAACACTACCCATTTTTGATACTCAGACCAAATACTCAGTTGCCGGGGAAGTCCTCACCATTTCCCCCTCTACTCTTCTCTGAAATTCTACAACCCCTTAGTTCTGATACCACATAGCACAGGAGTTACAAGCACTTGCCTTAGAGTCATATAGACTTAAGCTTACAATGCAATTCCTCCAACTTCTAATAGTAACATCAAGAAAGTTATTAATTATTCTGAATAACTCTTCATTCATTTTAAAATGGGAATGATAATACGAGCTTCCTCAGGAGGCTGGTCTGAAGCTAAATATGGAATGATACACATATAACATGGTACCACAATATAGACAAAATGCCTCTTCCTTTGGCTACACATAAGGGTTCCCACTCAACACTTTGTAGAACAGTTACTTGGATATAAGTCGTACACTGATTGCAGGCTCAGTTTCCCCAATAGGTACAGTCTCTGGGCCTCCCAAAAGGAGAGAGTGGAGAAGGGGGGCACACAATGAGGACAGAGAGCTTAAAATTAGCCCAGGTTCTTGTCTGCCATCTTCTGCCCCGCAGGATGCTGCTGGAGATGGACCCAAACACTCTGCCACCCACACCCCGCCACATTGCAGTCAATTTAGCCAGAACATCCATGAAGGTATTGGTACGACAGCTCCCACCTCAAGGCCTCTGACACTGTGAAGATCTAAGAAGCCTGGCTCTTGCCCCTGCTTCCTACCCAAAAGTTTGCAACTCTGGATTTTCTCAGTGGATAACCATAAAGACTTCTCCCCTCATCTCTACGACCTCTCTCAAAACCAGCATCTTGGCCTTTCTCTTTCATGGGCCCTGCTTTTAGTTCCTACTACCCAGGAACATAAACAGGAGGCATTCTATTGGAAAATGTTTATTACTATCTCCTCTGTAGCTAGATATAAGTGAGGGATACCTACATAGAGCTTGGTACTCTTAGTACTTACTTGCACTTTGTACTCTCTTGGGCACTTTGCAGACTTTAACTCATTTATTTCATTCTCATAATGATCATGGGGAGGAATTTCTAATAGTATCCCCATTTTATGGATGAGGAAACAGGCACCCAGAGTCACTTACCTAGGGTTCCAGAGCTAGTAAGTGGTAGAACTGGGATCCAAACCCAAGCCCATGACTGCAACCTCTAAGCCACACCCCCTTACTGGACAGACAGATGGAAAGTCAGTTACACAAGTCATTATGCATTATACACATATTATATTACATGCATGTAAGGAATGATTTAAACTCTCTAAGACTCAGTTGCAGTACCACTCTCTCTTAGTAACTTCTCCATCCTCTCTCCTAAACTGAATTGGGTACCTCTTCTTTTCTTTCTTCCCTTATCATACCAAACCCACCATAATCCTGACCCTCCAGGATACCATGGGCTCTGGAGAACAGACAACTTATTTTACTGACCTTTGCCATACCAGTGTCTGGTACAATGTCTGACACAGTAATATCTGGTCAGTGAATGGATAAGTGACAGAAGATATGTCTGTCTATTAAATCTATGGGAATCGATTGATAATATTCTACTTCTGGAAGGTGGGCCCTACACCCCTTATATTTTAGTATTCCCCTAATTTAGTACTAAGTACTAAATTAGTACTTAGTATTAATTTAGTACTAAGTACTAAATACTTAGTAGCCATCTCATAATAAAGGCCACCTACACGCTAGTTGAAAGAGTGAATGAATAACCAACTCTTTTCTAGAACCCCCTAACAAAATCTGCCCCTGCCTCTGCCCTGAGTCTCTCTTGCCTGATGCTTTAGCCCTCACAGGTGTGTCTATGTAGCTTATTCATGTTTTAAAAATGAAGGTGACACTCTACTATTGCAGAAATACTCTCCACTAAGATTGCTATTTTTAGAAGGGGGCAAGAGCAGTTGTAGCCACAGCTCTATGCAAGGAGCAGCAGGAGTTTATCATCTGTTGGTGCTGGGAAGTGTAGCCAACATTTATGGCTCATTTCTCCCTTTCTCTTCCCATCAGATTTTCTTAGTTTCTGAGCTAGATTGTGTCTTGCCATGTTATGAGAAAAACAGCACTAAAGCTGATGGGGAATCTATGTCCAGAAAGACTGGAAAAGTAAGCTCCATTCCTCCCCCTTTCTGTTGCTCATCAAAAAATAGGGGTGTGCCTATCCTGAAAAGGGTTAACTACCCTCAACATGTCATGTCCGGTGTTTTCAAGGCACTAGTGAAGGATGTAAAAATAACATAGGTTTATGTAGTTTTCCTCTTTCCCTTTGTTCCTGATCGCTCTCTCAAGGAGAAGATGCCTAGAAAAGCCTTCCCCTACCTTCTCCATGATGATGGGTGGCTGGGAGGGAGACCATGAGCCAAGGGGACTGTTGAGTTCTTTGCAAGTGATAACATCAAACTCTGCTGGGCAATCCTGTCCAGCCACCAAGGTGGCGCACCACAGTCCTGGTCCCCTGGAAGATAACACACTTGGGTGGTGCCCTCCACATTCTCCTAGAGTTGTTCTCTGTAACCAATAGCATTTTATGGGAAAAGAGATGACATGTCGCTTCTGAGATTGGACATGTATCTGGGGATCATTCTCTCTCAGGTCATTCACTCTGGGGAAGCCAGCTATCATATTGTAAGCAGCCCTGTGGACAGGCCTACAAGCTTCCTGCCAACATCCATGGGAGCAAGTTTGGATCTTATTTTCCAGCAAAGCACCGGGATGACTGCAGCCCCAGGCAACGTCATGACTACAGCCTTAATGCAGACTTCAATCTGAAACACTCCTCTGAGATGCTCCCTGATTCTTGACACCAAGAAGCTGAGTGAGATCATCAGTGTTTGTTATTTTAAAATGCTACATTTTGGGATAATTTGTTATAAGGAAATAGTTAACTAGTATAGCTTTTCAGTTCGATCAGGGAATTGAAATCAGACTGGGAACGGCTTTGGCATTTTTTAGCTATGTGACCTCTGTGGGTTCCTTACCTCTCTGAGCCCCACCCCCAGTTTCTCCTCTAAAAACGTCAACTTCGTTTCATGATTCCTACCTCATAGAGATATGATTAAATGGAAAAAAATTCTTATTTAATTTAAAGAAACATCTGATATAAAACCATTTTTAAAAACATGCCATTTATCTATATCTGGTGTGCAATTAGTTTCTAATGAAAGCAGTTGAAGAAAACACATTTACCAGTGAGAATCCAATGAGCAGGATGGATAAGATGGGTGAGAGGAGGGTAAAAATGTTGGATGTCTGGTGGTCCTAAACGGGCCCCAGGACCTTTCATTTGCATATTGTTCATTAAGTTTTATTTAAATCCCAGTATGGTTAAGATACAGTGTTATATTAGTTTCCAGTGTACAATATAGTGATTCAACAGTTCTATGCATTACTCAGTGCTCATCGGGAAAGTGTACTCTTAATCCCCATCACCTGTTTCACCCATCCCCCCACCCACTTCCCTTCTGGTAACCACTGGTTTGTTCTCTATAGTTAAGAATCTGTTTCTTGGCTGGCCTCTCTCTTTCTCCCTTCACTCATCTGTTTTGTTTCTTAAATTCCGCCCAGGAGTGAGATCATATGGTATTTGTCTTTCTCTGATTGACTAATGCCACTTAGCATCATACCTTCTAGCTCCATCCATGTGGTTTCAAATTTGCATATTCATGTAAATCCCCAGAGAGATTTTTCGCTTCCCAGAAGGATCTGGAAATTTTTGGCATGATGGTTTATAACCTAGTGGGATGTCCTGCATGGGTAGAATCAAAGAACATCTTCTCTCCTTTAAAGAGGCTGTCTTATAAATTTTTAAAACTTCATATTTTCCTGCTGCCTCAACAGATCCACAAACAAGCAGTGAACATTTTACCCACGTGACCAGGTGAACCGTGTGATCCAGCTGGCCCCTGTCATGAGTTCCTCTTTTTGTCCTCCTCTGATTGTGAGCTACCAACATCGGAACACACCGGTGAAATTCCTCAAATCTTTGGCTTGTGCACTCCACTCTGACCCCCAACAAAGGCACTTGCCCACAGGTGCTCAGTCTCTCTTGGCTCCCCAGCTAAATTTGGCTGAGCCTGCTCCCTGGGCCCTCCTCTCATCTGCACCCCTCCCTGCGTGGCCTGCCACGCCTCTCTCTTCTAGGACTTGCAAGTATCATAGATCTCTTTCCCTCTCATGTATCTCTCTGGTGGTATCTTGTGTCTGCACTTGACCAATCACCAAAAAACCCTATTTTAAGTAACATAATCATGACTTTCAACAAGATGGTTGGATCAACCCTTGGAGAATTCCTACTGGATGAAGAAATGATTTCCCATTTTACAGATGGAAATACTGAAACTCAGAGCATTTACTCCCTTGCCAGAGGTCCCTGGCTAGACGTGCTTGGGATTAGAAGCCTGTCTCTTGCTCTCTACCTCTGAGTCTCTACCCTCATCTCTGAGCGGCAAGAACATATCCCAGGGCAACTGAGACACAGTCAGTCCTTTATTCTTGCTTCACTGGAAGGAGTGAGGCTATGAAGCTGAGCATAGCAATTTGAGTCTGATACTTGTTAAGTAAAATTCAGGCTGAACGTGTTGCCTGGGAACCCTGCCCAGTGCTCTGCTGCTTGTTCTCCACAGGCAATGCGGTGTATGCGGAGCTCCAGCTGCAACAAACCCTCTCAATCTAACTGACCCTCAGGTGGTCCAAATGCAGTCTTTGGCAGACTTGAGACCAGCTTTGTCATTCTGGGGTCACCAATGACCTCCTGATGCTTCTGTGCTGTTGGGGACACTGCAGATCTCCTCCATAGCCCTGTGATGCCACAGAGGCTGCTGAACTTGCCCTCGTTCCCCGGGGCTGGGGACGCTGCTATCTCCTGACAGGAGCAGTGGGCTGGAGAACCCCCCCCCCCCCATGCAGACAGTGCAAGAGCCCCCATTTCTCAAAGCTCATGTTACACCACTTCGCATTTACAAAAGAACTACATTAGTACCTGGTTTGGGCAACCAAGAGAAATCTGGAAAGGATTTTTGCTTTTATGAAAAAAAAAAAGGCAAAAAGAGAAAACAGCATTCAGTATTTGTTTTGCAGTGAGCCCTGAGAGAGGCAGCAGACACCCCTACTAGCGGCAGGGCACCCCCCCCCCCCATTCCTTCCCAGGGAACTGCTCTCCAGCATCCCAGCGTCAGGCCAATAGCTTTGAACTCTGTCTCTGAGCATCTGTGCTTTATTTCAATTTATCTTATGCATCCATTACCAAGATGTGTCCTATGGTATCAGAAAAAGCCCAAGAGGTTATTTTTGGAGGGGGTCTGGGAAGGCTCAACAACTTTTCCTTAGGAAGGAATGGTAATTGCTTCACTTTGTGCCATTTTGGCTTATGAAAGGGTTCATAGGTCCCTTCTACTTTCTGATAGTGGGGGAGACCTGTAGTGGGCCGGCCTTGCCAGCTCTGCACTCACCCTCTGCATAGCGAATGTTCCTTCCTGATTACAGCCCTAACGGGAGCCGGGGAGTCTGCAGAATTAGCAGGCTTTGCAGAGTGGTTTTTTCGAGATGACAGTTTTGTGAAAGCTTCCTGGGCTTTTTTCTCAGGTTTCCTGAACTGGGATTCCAGATAAGAGGAACGAATAGATGGCAAGTACCTTATGGAGATGATGAAAAAGTTTTCCTCAATTTTCTTAGGGTCCCTGGTTGGGTCCGAAAATGGAACTGACAAAGAATGATTAGCAAGAGAAAAAGCATATCCATTTCCTTGAATTTTTGCATGCAAACGAGAAGCTTCACTAGAGAATGAAGACCCAAAGTAGCCAGAGCAGGAAGCTTTTATTTTTTAAAGACTTTTGTTTTGTTTTGTTTTGTTTTGTTTTGTTTTTGAGGGAAAGAGAGAGAGCATGCGCAGGAGGGGCAGTAGGAGGGAAGGAGAGAGAGAATCAAGCAGACTCCACACTGAGCACAGAGCCCAACATGGGGCTCGATCTCAGGATCCTGATATCAGGACCTGAGCTGAAACCTAGAGTCAGACGCTTAACCAACTGTGCCACCCAGGCACCCCAAGCAGGAAGTTTTTATATCTTTCAGATAAGTAGAAAATAAATTTGTAAAGAATTGACAAGACGGAGCATTTGGATTAGGGATATTACATGCTGAAGAAGTAACCGGGAAGATAAGAGTGAGTTTAACAAAGTATGTGCCGATTTCTCAGTCCTCAATCTCCCATCTCTGGTGGGAAGAATATCTCCCTCCCTCCAGCTTCAGGTAGGGTACCTTTCACATAGGGAGATTTATCTCCTGCTTTCAGGGAAGAAGGGCAAGGGGTCAGGGGTTTTGCTCCTGCCATTTTGTGAAAAAAGAAAATCCTCCAGCTTAAGATATTTCATATGCCAAGGTGCCATATTTGAGAGTAGCATATCCTGAACTCCTAACTTACGAGCGCATGTTCAGAATCAGGGCCGACTAAGTCCCTTTCCTTTTTGCTGGACTGAAGCACACTCTACTTCTTCCAAAGGGCCATAGTCATGAAGTGCAAGCCGTTGGTCTGGCCACCAGAGCAGTGCTTACCAAAGTGTGTTCCTTGGAACTGCAAAGTGTGCTACTGTCCCGGGTTGTTCCTTTCTGGTCTACACTCTCATTTCTCTAAGTCTTGACACAGATGTAATCTTCTCAGAGAGATCTTTCCTAGCCATTATATCTAAAAAAATGCAATGATTCCCGTAATACTTCTACCCTAACTTACTTTCTTTTTCCTCTTGGGACTTAATAACCTTTAGCAAGTAATAACAAAGCAAATAACTTTAGCAAAGTAAATATTTACTTAATTTGGTTACACTAGCATGCGTGGCAAGAAATTGTTTGTTTTATTTACCTGTGTCCTCAGAGCCTACAAAAGAGTCTGGCACATCATATGTACACCATAAATATTTATTACATTAGTTAATATTGGCAGAATTAAAAGAAGAGACACACACCTCTGCTTTGCAATATTGCAGTGTCCTTACTATGTTATTGCTTTTTAATATTTGCAAAATCTTTCCTACGTCTTGCTCCACGATGATCCTCACCTGAGGCTAATGTAGCCAGCACTGCTATTATTCTCCTTTGTGAAAAGTCAGGCTCAGAGTGGTGAAGAGATTTCCATAAATTCACAGTCAAGAAGTGCCGTAGCCCTGACCTGAACCAGGCATCCCACTGTAACATGCTTTGACTCTTCAGGGCTTTCTTTCTACTGATATGCTAGTGATTGAGGACTGACTTAGAGAAGAATTCTGAAAACCGAAGGCTTTGATGTTTTCTTGAAGCACAAACCTAACTCTTTTCCCTCTTGCTTTGGAAAGACAATACATTCATCAAATGCCAGCTGCTCTACTAGGATCAAGGATCAGAAACATGTAAGAAGCAAATTCTTATTAAGCAATTTCACATTTTAGAAAACATCCAGGTGAAAACATGGGGTAGTTCAGGCTACACAGTGGCTTGGGGGTTCCCTCCAACCATACCTCTTTGTCTTTCTCAACACAAGATTGTAGAGCGAAACGAGGCAAAGCATCACTGGACAAGGTTGCAGGTGGCATTTCCAGGCTTGTTCCTTCAGAGAATCAGTCGGGCTGCTGAATGCACACAGAGACCTCCAGGAAGATTTTTGCTATTCAGTAGGTAAAGTGCATTGGCTGCAAACGGACATGAGTTCTGATGTCAGCCTTGTCACTTGCCATCTGTGCAACTTTTGGCAAGTTTACTAACCTTTCTGAGCCTAGGTTCCTTATATGAAAAATAGCATCAGTTCTTGTGCGAAGCTGCCGACCTGGCTCCTCTGCTAACCAGTCGTGTGACCCTGGGCAAGGTAATCAATGTTTCATGCCTTGCCTTTCTCATCTACAATTGGGGATAATATTAGTACTCAGATCACTATGGTGATGTGAGAATGAAATGAGTAAATATGTGGGGCAGCCAGTAGAGGGCATGATCTCTATCAGGGTCCTGCTGCGGGACACTGGCCCTTCTGGAGCTCAGGAGACAGGGCAGGGCGCCTTTGAATCATTCCTGTACAGGGGCACAAATGCTGGGTGGTGTTTATCTACCGAGCCCGTGCCAGGCACACTCTCTGCTTCTCTCCCCAGCCTGAGGAACCATTGTTGTCAATATCTCTCCGTCTTGTCATATTTCAGTGCCTGGTTACTAATTACTAGAGCTCTGGTTTACCCTGGTTAGGAATTAGAAGATAATGAGTTTTGTCAGTTCTTAGCCACGTATCTTCTGTTGTTGCAGAAAACAGTTTGTGCAAGTTCTAGAAAAGGACAGTGCCCTCGGGCCATACTACCAGCGACTTGTTTGCCTGACCCTGTCTGGCCCTATGCTGACACCTCTGGGACCCAGACAGAGTGTGCCCCAGGCTCTCAGGATGAACAGCCTGCCCTCCGTTTGTCTCTCCTTTACACTGTTGCAAGCAAACATCCGTGAGGCAAGCACATCTCGGACACTAGAAGTCCAGTTGCTAATGTCAAACACATTTCCAGGAATGCTTCAGAGTTGAGTCTCCCTGCGAGTGACTTCAGTGAGTGAGACTTGGGGCTGACATTTCTGGTAAGCTCAGCATAAAACTGGTGGGAGCAAGATATAGGGGCTGCCCTTGGGCTGGGGCACACTCACTCGGGTGGGAACAAGAAGCTCTCAATTCAGCCCATCACCGTTACCCTCTGGAAACTTGTTATCCTAGGATGGTCTTGGCTCAACTGTTTTGGAAAGAGCTAGGCATGGCATCATCTTCTCAGCATTTACTCTTCCTTCAAAAAGGCCTAAATAATAATAATAATAATAATAATAATAATAATACCTATTCCTACATAGTCCTTTTCTACCCCTGGACCTTGTGTTCAAGCCACTCCAGTTTGGAGGCAACCCACGGAGAGTCACCACATATCCCCACCACTGAGCTTTGGCCTGTGCCTTCCTCCCTGGATCTCCTTATCCCCAGAGAATGCCACAGCACAGTCTACTTCCCAATGGTGGAAATGAAGATGAATGAATGAATGCATGGACTTAGACTTCACTTTGAAGTAGACCGAACAGTACCCGCTGACCCCTCACTGCAACCCAATCCATCGGTGAACCATGTTCTATCCCACTTCATCCCACCTGACACACAGAAAATCTTCCCTTTCTAAACCCTCCCTCTTCCAGCCACACCCAACCCTGGATGGTTCCAAGTGGAGCATATTCCTCATAACTGCCTCTCAAGACCCTTCCCATCCTTCGGGACCAGTCAAATCCTATCCTTTCGCCAAAGGCTCCCAAATCCTCCACCAGAATTTTGCTTTGCCTCTATTCCCTTTGTACTTTATTCACAGCCATCATGACATTCTGCCTTAAATTGGAGATATTAATTTGATATTTTTGTCAGCCTAGGTGGTAATATTCAACTGCATTATCCACCCTGATGCTGCTTTAGATCCAGTAGGCACGAAATAAGTATCACTTACTCTACTGAATTCAGCTCAATGCCATAAAGTGCTGAAGTCCGGTTTTTCAGCTTGGGAAAACTCATCCAGAATGATGCTATCCTGAAGATGGCAATAATGATGCTGACAACTGTGATACTAATGACTATATTAATGGTATTGAACATAACTACTATTCTACTGAGTGCATATAATAATAATAATAATAATAACAACGATGATAATACCCTGGGCTCTTTGCTAAGCATCTTATACATTTCATCCTGACACCAATCCTGTGACACAAGATTTATTAGCATTCCCATCCTCTAGATGAGAAAGCTGAGGGGTAGAGAGGTTAAGGAAGACCCTCAAAATCATCCAGATAGCTGGGCAAAGAAAGGACTTAAACCCAATGCCTTTACTTTTAGAGCTCCAGGAAAGATCACTATGATGGTCACACAGAAGATTGGGCATAGGGAGATGGGAATGGAAGCAAAAAAAAAAAAAAAAGACTTTGCAAGACTTTACAAATGGTAAGTGTGAACACGTGCACAATGGAGACAAGAGGATGAATTTGAGACATATTTATAAGGTAACACTGATGGCAGCTGATGACTGATTGAATGCTGTGAACGAGACAGAATTAGTTGAAGATCATGTCAAAGTTTTTGTTTAAGGCCATCGGATAGTCATTGGTGGCATCAATAACCTTTATGGAGGAAGCAAGGCTTTGCAAAGAAAAACAGTTGGACATACCATGGTCTGATGTGTCAGCACTGAGATGACTGTCAGGCGTCAGTCCTGCTATAACACTCATTTTGAAACCTTGACTTGGTTCCACTGATAGTAATGTATGAAAGAACAATTTGATCCTAACAAGAATTTTGTGTTTGTTCATGTGTGATTCCATCCACAAGAAGCACTCTGGGAATGCCAGAAACTCTACCCCACTGAACCAAGCCACACAGGAATATCAACCTTCCCCCCCACACACACCTCACACATCTACCAGCCACCGTGGGCTACACCACATGTGTCCTGAGTCACACAGCCACACCTGGTATTACAACTTCCTGAGTGATCCCACAACCCTCTTTCTACCACTTAGCAATAATTCACAAAGGATAGAGGTTCCAAAGCACGTTTCTACAGGCAAACTTTAAGTATTTTCCAAGATCTCTGTAGTACTTGTATATGTATTAACCATTTAACATGTGTCAATTGTGACATAATTTTTATTACGTTCCTGTCTTTTGCTGTGTCACTGATGTTTTTGACTCTTGTTCTCCTAAATCTGTTTCCCCCATAAGCTTCATTGCTTTTATTTTGTAACTTTGTACAATGTTGCATGACAGCACCCTTGATCACAGATCAGCAGACAATGGCCCAAGGCCCAAATCTGGACCATCACCTTCTTTTTTTTATTTTTTGGTAAATATAACATTATTGGAACAGAGACATGTCAATTTCTTTACATACAGTCTATGGCTGCTTTTGAATGACAGTGACAGAATTGATTATCTGTGGGCACCTGGGTGGCTCAGTGGGTTAAGCCACTGCCTTCGGCTCAGGTCATGATCTCAGGGTCCTGGGATCAAGTCCCGCATCGGGCTCTCTGCTCAGCGGGGAGTCTGCTTCCTCCTCTCTCTCTCTCTGCCTCTCTGCCTACTTGTGATCTCTGTCTGTCAAATAAATAAATAAAATCTTAAAAAAAAAAAAAGAATTGATTATCTGTGACTGAGACCCACCCCATGGCCCACAGAGCCTAATCCATTTACTATCTAGCCCTAAATTTAAATAAAAAGTCTGCAGGTGTCTTCCCTAGATCCAAAGGAACATGGAGGGTACAAATGAGGGAATCTAACCAGGTTTAGAAGAGTGAAGTGAAGTTTTCCAATCCAGGGTCAAGGTCAAGATCACTAATTAAATATCAAGACATATGCAGGAGGATGAAAACACTCAGAGTTATCAGTACTAGATCCACAGTAGCCCAGCTAAGCGTGAGGAAAATATTTCTCAAAAAATATGATATTAGATATTTCAGAAAAAAGCATCAAATATTCATCATGGGAAAAATAGGGCTTTCTTGGGGTTTCCTAAATTTCATATTTTTATATCATTTTAATTTGAATTGTGTATGGTGTATGGCAACAACTCTTCTATGTGTAGGCCCTCTAAGGTCTTAATTTAAGAAAGAAGTCTGTGCCTCCAGGACTGGCCTTCAGAGGTGAGTCAACAAAGGGTTGGCAACATATTCTGGCTGTGCTTCTTTGTGTGTTCCCCTCCTCAAACCACCAACTGTCTTTGTAGATGCTGACCTGGCTCTTCTACTTTCCAAAAGATCTTTTCAATATAAATTCCAACACCACCATTTTCTGTTCTTTGGGGGAAATTGCTTCACCTCTTTCTTCTCCTACTTCTCATTTATAAATTGAGTTCAGAAGACAATCTGTATAACCTTCTTAGAATAGTATCTTGTACACATGTAAGCATTCAGGAAAGGCCCATTATTGTAAGTGCCTGCTTAAATTTCCAGTATATTTTCCCCAAAGAATATTCAGTAAAAACTGAAAGAGGACAAGTGGGAATGACATCTTTTCCAGTTAGGAGGAATTGAGATTTTTTTTTTCTCTCTCTCTCTCTCAAACTTAGATCTTTGGAGTGCAACCATACTCCCTATCCTAATTCATATGAAGTGATCCTTTTATGGCTCTTCTACCCATAAGAATGCAAAAATATTTTTTAATTAATTAATTATTTATTTATTAGAGAGAGAGAGAAAGGGGGCAGAGAAGTGGAGGGATAGTCTCAAGCAGGCTCTGAGCTAAGCTCAGAGTGGGATCCCAGCAGAGGTAGGGGGACTCGAGGGCTTGATCTCATGACAGGTAGACCATGACCTGACCCAAAACCAAGAGGTGGAGGCTTAACCCACTGAGCCACCCAAGTGCCCCTCAAAAACATTTTTAAAGTTTTTAGTCCAGAAGGCAAGGAAGAGAGCTGCATACACAGTGGCCAGTGTGTTGGGTTCTGTGCCACACTGCTGTTTTCACTGAAATCATTATGGCAGTCCCATGAGCTTTGTATTTTTCTCATTTCACATACGATTAAATCAAGATTTAGAATAACTTTCTAAAAAACTTGCTCAAGACACATAGTCTGTGGTCCTGCCATGATTCCAAAGATTATCCTGAGTTTCTTTGGCTTTACCAATGGTTCTCAAGCAGGGGCAATTTTGTCCCCAGGGGACATTTGGCAATGTGAAGGGTCAAAGAGGATGAGGGCTGCCACTGACATCCAGTAGGTAGAGTCCAGGATGCTGGTAAACATCTTACAATGCTCAGAAGAGCCCCAGATTCTCTATCCCAACACATAAATAGTGTTAAGATGGAGAATCCTGAACCAGATCATGCTGCTTCAGAGATATTTTTGTTTGTTTGTTTAAGGAAAACAAGTGAATTAGGGCATCTGGATGGCTCAGTTGGTTAAGTGTCTGCCTTGGGCTCAGGTCATGATCCCATGGTCCTGGGATCGAGCCCCTCGCCAGGCTCCCTGCCCAGTGGGGAGCCTGCTTCTCCCTCTCCCTCTGCCCCCCTCATGCTCTCTCTCTCTCTCAAATAAAGAAAATCTTTTTTAAAAAAGGACAACAAGGGAAAAGAAGATGTATGCGATGCTTGCTGCAATGGCTTCAGTTGATTATTACTCAAAGTTGCAGATAAAATGAGCTCCATTTTCAAATCTTTAAGTGAGATGTTTTCACATCTATTAACCTCTTCCACTGTTCTCTGAGACTTATTAATATGGCTTTTTGTAAGATGCTTGGAACATTTCAAGGAGAAAAGGAGATGTTTGTTATTCGGCATTGCAAATACCATGTTGCCATTGCCCTACATTAGCTGAGTTCCCTCAGAAGACACTCAAGATGCCAGACGTGATTCTCAAGGCCACTTTGAATAATGCTGTGCCAGGCATGATACTTAGAGAAAGTGCTTTGGGGTATTCTTTTTTTTTTTTTTGGTAAACTGTGATTCAAGTCTCTATTGGACTCTAGCAGACATAAAGCAAATGCTGTTGGTGTCTCATCTAAATCCCCTTCATGGGATAGGGGCCCCCCCACTCGCAGCCTCTGTGTTCAGGGTGCACAGCTGCCCCCAAGCTGGGGTCATACCCCATCCTATTGAGCAGTCAAAGGCCCAAGACTGACTGACAAAGAGCTATGAAAAGCAGGTCACCTGGCCCCAGGGGGACCAACTCCTTACTAAACTTTGTATTCCAGATCTCCCCAGGGGATCAGGCTGAAGCTAAATCCCAGCAAAAAAATTAACTCCTTGCTTAGATTTCTTCCCCTAATTTGTCCCGCTTCCTATGCTGCTCTTCTCCAGAGAGGAGTCTCCAATAAGACACTTGCACAGAGATACCCACTGGGGCTCTGAGTCTATGGAACATGGCCCCAAACACACGGGGGTCAACAATTTCAAATCCAATGAGTGTTACGGGTACTTCCTTCCCCACAAACGGCCTCCTCCTTGTTTTGCTACATTCCTATTGTTCCTAGCCGGGAGGCTCATGGAGACCCCTGGGCGAGTCAGAGCTCAGAAAGGTATCAGAGAGCCAGGTGGTGGGTATTATGGAGGGCACTCATTGCATGGAGCACTGGGTGTGGTGCAAAAACTATGAATTCTGTTACGCTGAAAAGAAATGAAATTAAAAAAAAAAAGAAAGAAAGAAAGGTATCAGAGAGGAAGCTGAGTTCTGCCTACTGATCAAAGGACTGTCTCTCCAAATTCATCCTTTTCCCTGAGAGGAGCAGTTTGTTTCCTGGGCCTGAAACTAGGCTTCAGGGCAATCACAGTTTTGCCAGATGTCCAATTCCCATCAAAGTTAATGGGGAAGAATTCCTTTTCACCATTCTTGTTGAATGTATTTGTTTAAGAATATCAGCACAAAATAGCCCATCAAACTTTGCATCTCTTTTTTTTTTTTTTTTTTTTTTTAATTTATTCGACAGACAGAGATCACAAGCAGGCAGAGAGAGAGAGGAGGAAGCAGGCTCCTTGCTGAGCAGAGAGCCCAATGCGGGACTCGGTTCCAGGACCCTGGGATCATGACCTGAGCCGAAGGCAGAGGTTTTAACCCACTGAGCCACCCAGGCACCCCAAACTTTGCATCTCTTAAAAAGACTCTCAGGGATATGTCATGTGAATATATCTTTTTCTTCCCTGATTTCTGAAGTTTTTGAGAAATAGTTTGACTTATTTATACTACTCGGTCCACAAAAACAGATTATGGTGACCAAATAATTAACAATTAAGGCTGTTTCCCAAGTCTAATTGTCTAAGCAGCCCTTGGTGAATGCAGGGTTGTCTGTTGTTGTTTTTTCCAGCATTGTTAAGTTAAAAAAATATATACATACACACACATATATATGTATGTATGTATACACATACACACACACAGAGCTGTCAGGGCGCCTGGGTGGCTCAGTGGGTTAAGCTTCTGCCTTCGGCTCAGGTCATGATCTCAGGGTCCTGGGATTGAGCCCCGCATCAGGCTCTCTGCTCAGCAGGGAGCCTGCTTCCCCTCTCTCTCTGCCTGCCTCTCTGCCTACTTGTGATCTCTCTGTCAAATAAATAAAAATCTTAAAAAAAAAAAAAATATATATATATATATATATATATATATATATGCAGCTGTCAAAATAAGGAAAATTGAGGATTATTCTCTCTATTCTGATCACACATTTCCAGAGGGATAATTTTCGGGCTAAGTAAAGACACGCCTTCATTTATTCATTTCTCAGGCATTGTCTAATCCCTTCTGTGGGCCAGGTGCTGTTCTAGGCACTGCCGATACAAAGATGAGCAAGACCGACAAAAACCCCTCCCCTCTTGGACCCTGCTTTCTAAAGGAGAGACAGGTAAGAGACAGAATACACCAAAAAATATGTTATAAAATAGCATCAGATACTGATAAATGAGAGGAAGAAATATTGATTAGAATAGCACCTCACCTTAATGAAGATGATGCTAATTTAGATAAGAGGGCGATGTACTGTTTCTCTGATCAGATGACAATTTAGCTGAGACCTGAATGAAGCTGGGGGCGGGGGTGGGGAGCTGCGGGGGGATCAAGACGTCCGTCCCGTTACGTGCGGCAGCGTTTTGGGGGCAGGGAGCAACCGGTGCAGGATCCCTGAGAATGAAACATGCCTGGCACTTTCAAAGAACATGAAATACACCGGCTGGAGCACAGAGAGCAAGCAGGAGAGCAGGGTGGGCTGTGAGGCCACCACACCCTATCAGAGGTCCTCAACGGCTTGGGCAAGTCAGTTCTTGACAATCCTTCCTATCACTGGGGGATACATTTCCTGATGCATTTCCGCCACCCCCAGGTGATGAAGTTTTAGGACATAAGTGAGGTTTGGTGAGGTGACTTCCAGAGCCGATGACCAAGAAAGAATTCTGGAGACATCTTTGGTGCAAAATGGTGGTTTATGAAAGCCCAGAGACAGGACCCATGGGCAGAAAGACCGGCTGCCCCGGGGTTGGGAGGAGTGGCTGATTATATATGATGGGGTTGGGAGAGGTAAGGAAAAGGAAGGGTTTGAAAGAACTTTCATGTATTAAAGAAGACACTCAGGATACCAAAGGCTTTGCTATTTGTCTAGTTAAGGTTGTTTTTTCTTTTAGTAAGGTATTAACCGTAAGGTAGTTGAGAGCATTGTGGAGGAATGTCACACTCCTGCTACCACACGTCCTTATCAATGAGCTTTAGGTTTGGAAAAAATTTAACTTTATTTACATTTCCCTGTGCCTCAGCCTCCCTCAGTTTTATGGAGGGGAAGATGATGTTAGGGCTTCAGGAACTGAGTTATGGTTATTTGGAAGTTAAGCTTTAGATAAGAAAGCCTCTTCCTTGTAAATCACTAGGACATTTTAAACCGAGGGAGATTGAGGTCTTGCCGGATTGTGATCTCTACAAGTTAACAAGTTAACTATTTGTTTTTTCTTTAGGGCATCCAGGAGTAATATGGTAACACTATATTACTTAGTGTCACATATATCCCAGGTGGTAGGAGGATGCGGGGTGTCAGGTTCTGCTTCTGTTCCCTCATCATAGGTATTAAAGTCTAGTAGCTCCCCACTTATTATGACAACCACAAATATGCCCTACTCATTTCCAACAGCAGGCTGGGATATGGGACTTGTCCTGGTGGAGCCCAAGCTTTATGCAAAGAAGGGACAGGATCAGGTTTACTTTGGTAAGCTCACGGTGACTGCTGATAGAAAACATAGAACAGGTGGAGAGTTGAAGATTAACCATTTAGAACGTTGCAGTGGTCCAGGAGAAAAAGAGTGATGGCCAGGGCTGGGAGGTGTCTGTGGAGGTGGCCCAAAGCAGCTGTTTTGACAATATTATTTGAAAGAGGAGCTGACTGGGTATGCTGGCGCTGGAAGTGAAATGAGTAAAAGAGAAGTGTTATGGAAAACTTGAAGGTTTTCTGTTGTCCTTACTGTTGCCATTTTGCTTATAAAGTGTTAAACATAATGTAGCTATCTTATCTTCTTCCGGTCATTTTCATGTTTATGCGTGTGTGTGCACAGGCATGCATGTATGCAAATATCATTTATATTTTTTTAAAGACTTTATTTATTTATTTGACAGAGAAAGACACAGCGAGAGAGGGAACACAAGCAAGGGGAGTGTGAGAGGGAGAAGCAGGCTTCCTGCTGAGCTTGAAGCCCAATGCAGGGCTCCATCCTGGAACTCTGGGATCATGACCTGAGCTGAAGGCAGATGCTTAACAGCTGAGCCACCCAGGCGCCCCTGCAAATATCATTTAAATGCTACTTGTATCCCTGGGTTTCTTAGCCTCATCACTATTATGCCGAGGAACTGTTTTGTGCACTAAAGGATGTTTAGGAGCATTCCTGGCCCTGACTCATTAGAAGTAAGTAGTACCTTTTTCCTAGTTTGACGACCAGAAATGTATCCAGATATTCTTCAGTGTCTCTTAGGGGGGCAAGATTACCACCAGTTGAGTACCACTGCTCTAAAAGGGGTAATGAGGCTGTGGCCCTAGTTCTGCCTCTAACTGAGTGACCTTGGGCAAGCCACTAACTGCTCAGGGCTCTCTTTCCTGCTGTGCGTTTATCATAAGTATAAGTAAGATGTCTGTTAACTCAAATTGGAAACTCTATAAATTGGTTAACCAACTCCTTTCTGGGGAATTAACTTCCACTGAATTCCAAATGAATAGTGTCTCAAAAAATCTTATTAATATAAACATAAAATTAGTTTTTCTTCTGGGAGTGAAAAAATGTCCCCAACAATTATAAGACTGATTTTCTCAATCTAGGCCATAATTTGAATAGGCAAAAATTTGCTAATAAGCATTCCCAGATTCTGAAATAGCTTCTGCAATTTTCCAATTTCAAAGTCAATTGAGGACTTAAAACCACAGCTGTCCATGTGTGGTGTTCTGTGGGCCTTATTGGGCAATTTGGTCCAATAAGGTTTAGCTTTCAGTTGACAATATTGAATTACGGCAGACACTGCTAGGGATTATTTTGCTACACCACGTCTGCTCCTTTGCCCAATTAGAGCTGTCAGTAAATAAATGAAATTGTTGAAACAGACAGAATTCAGTGCAACCTCTTCTAAATTATCTCATATAATTTCCATGAATTTTGTGAAACTATTTCCTTTAAATCAGTGTATGGTTTTTCTGATCCACCCTAAAATTCGAGATTGAGGAGTGTTCTTAGTCAAAAGGATGGCCATTCATTTGAACAAACAGACTGGGATAGGCTCACCTCTCACCGTTAACCAGTGTGGAGTTGGGACCAGATCCTATCTCTTCCCCTTGGGTTTTGCTCACCACCCCTACAGTGCCTGCTGTTTGGCCAGACACTGAGCGAGCAGACCAGCATGCTGACACATAGTGGGCTGTGAAGGTGTGTTTACAAAATCAGGGATAAAACAGAAAGTCAAACCCCACTGCTATGTATTTGTGTCGGTGTTGTAAGATGACTAAACGTGTGTCTGTGGCCTCTATTTGGATGACCTATATGCAGGGTTCCTACTTTACGAGATCTATCGATGCTTTTTATTAAATGAAAAAGATAAATCAACTTTCTATATTTATCCCCGCATTCTAGCTTCTCCAAGCTTGGCCACTTCCAGAGCCTTTTAAGGAAAGCAGAGTCAGCTGAATGTGCCTGCCTCTTTTTTGGCTTTTCCTTGAATTCTGGATGGACAGAAACTAACTTCCTGGCCATATGCAGTGGTCAATACTTGCAGCTAATTGGTGAATTAATTTGTGGCATTGATTACTTTAGATTAATCAGTAGATGGGGGTGCCTGGGTGTCTCAGGGGGTTAAGCCTCTGCCTTCAGCTCAGGTCATGATCTCAGGGTCCTGGGATCGAGCCCCGCATCGGGTTCTCTGCTCTGCGGGGAGCCTGCTTCCTCCTCTCTCTCTGCCTGGCTCTCTGCCTATTTGTGATCTCTCTCTGTCTGTGTCAATAAATAAAATATTCAAAAAATTTTTTTAAAATTAATCAGTATATGGATAGAGTGGTCCCAAGAGGGCTGGATCTGGTGACTCAGACCAGGGCAACCCTGAGATGACTTTCATTATTCTGGTGACAATCAGGCAATTAAGCTTTAGGAAGATGGCAAGCATGTTACCCACCATGGAGAAGACCCAAGATTTATTGAGTGTTTCGTTTCTGAAAACCTCTGTTGAGCAACACTCTGCCTGGAAAAATGGTTGTATAAGAAAGCAGAATACATTTATTGCCCAAAGCAGATCAGGAGCATACCTTTGAGTCTATTATAGCTACCTATAAGAGATTCCAAAATTCTCATTGGCCAGAGGAATTACAAAAATCCATTACTCCTTTTATTCTTTCATTCAACAAATATTTGAGTATTTGTTTTGGTGGAGCTTAATGCAGGGCAGAAAGGAGAATATAAAGGTTAGTAGGATGTCGGGCCTACTTTTAAGGAATTCATGAAGTTGTATGGGTCAGATTGCTACAGGTAGTTCTAACTATACTACATGTATGTGACAAAATAAATGCATACCGTGAGAGAGGTGTGGTCAAATACTGTGGAATAACAGGAGAACGTACAATTCATTCTACTATAAAAGGAGCTGTATGTAGTGAGTATATTACTTAGGATGTCTCAAAGGAAGGTAACATAATACTCATTTAAAAGTGGCTTAAACTGAGGCTGGGGATTTTATTAAGATGCAGATTTTGAGTCAGATTTTCTGGAAGAGTGCCCAAGATTCTGCAGTGGTTTTTCTTGTTGTTGTTGTTGTTTGTTTGTTTGTTTTAAAGATTTTATTTATTTATTTGACAGAGGGAGAGATCACAAGTAGGCAGAGAGGCAGGCAGAGAGAGAAGGGGAAGCAGGATCCCCGCTGAGCAGAGAGCCCAATGCAGGGCTCGATCCCAGGACTCTGAGATCAGGACCTGAGCTGAAGGCAGAGGCTTAACCCACTGAGCCACCCAGGCGCCCCCAAGATTCTGCCGTTTTAACAAGTTCCAGTTTATGTTGATAGATTTGGTCCACTGACCACCCTTTGAGTAGCAAGAGCTTTTAAAACAAGGCTTTGTAGTGTTTCATAGAACAAAAGTTTGGAGGTAGATGGTTTCAGGGTGGGTTTAAAAGTTCAGATGACATCAATAAGGAATCGAGTTCTTTCCATTCTTCTTCTCTGATCCTCAGCATAATGGCTTCTGTCTTCACACTTTTCTCTCATAGTCTCAAGATGACTACCACGGTTCTAGGCATCACACATAGGCATGACAAGGGGCATGCCCCTTGTCATTTAATAAAAAGATAAAGATAATTTAATAATTATTTAATAATTTATAATTAAAATTTAATAATCCTATTATAAATATTTTATAATAAAAATTTAATGATTTTAATTAAAGATCATTTAGTACAAAGACAAAGATAGTAGAAACAGAAGAAAGATACTGGTCCTCTTGTGACTCTGTATAAAGAGAAAGGCCTTTACTAAAAAAGTCCTGGCAGAAAGCTTCGCTTCAGTTTTCACTGACTGCAGTCATGTCTGATGCCCACCCTTCACTGCAAAGTCTGCTGGGAAAGCATGTTTTCAGCTTCTATAGTGAGGTAAGTCCTCCACTGTAAGAATGGTGAGGAAGGGAAGGGACATTTGGTTGGGCAGCCAATTGCATTTGTCAAAATGGGACTGGGGTTCTATTGGCCATAGACATCCTGATGGGCTAGGAATACCCCACTGAGTTAGTACGTGGAAGGGGAAATTGGAATCCATCATACAATGTGTCATGTAGATAACATCAGATGGCTTAATTTACCTTAGAATTATCTACGTCTCCCCATCCACCCTCCTGTTGTCTTGATTCTAAGCACTAACATTTCTCACCTTGATTATTGTTCTAGAGTCCTAAATGCTCTCATTATCCCCACTCCTCTATTTATACCCCCCATCATCTTGCATACAGCAGTCAGAGTGCTGGCCGGCAAATGCGACTGTGAGATACTTGTTCAAAACTCTTCAGTGGTTCCTGATAAAATATTAACTCCGTAATATAGTCTTCAAGTCTTGTTATAATTTCCTGTCTGCTACTTGTCTTGCTTCACCTCCCAACACGCCCCACTAAAAGTCAGTTTTCGATGCTAAGGAGAATAAGAGAATAATTTTGCTGGGAGCTATGATTAAATCCTATAGGTATAAAGTCATCTACTTAAGAATTCCTTTTAATATCTCTACAGATCATGAGAAATGATTACGGTATTCCCATTTTGGAGCATCTACATTTTCTGATGCACTCCAAATGCTGGATGCTTGATAATCACAGCAATCCTCAAATACACCCTCAGGCATTAATAGTGAGAACTCCAGGGGTCTTCCACTCACCGAGGGAGTGGGAGTCCTTTGGAGTCAAAGTTCTTATTTCCTTAATAATACTCTTAATTTGTTTTTCCTTCCATGATTTATTAAATTTTACCCAAGACTCAAGGACTTTCAGGCTTATTGACTTTTCAATATGCATGATTTATTATTATTAATATCTCTGCCCATCCTCTCATTATTTTTATCACTCTCCCAGATGTAAATCAGAGGCTGCTTACTTTCCCTTCCTATCCTGCACTTCCCCAAAGTCAAACATGGAGCCTATCATATCTTAGGTGCTTAGAAAATGGCTCTTTCCATTCTCATCCTAAAACATTTATTGAGCACTTCTTATCTGGTGTGGTGATAGGGAGTTGAAGGTCTACCACGTGGTCTTAGCCTTTAGATGATCACACTTGAATTCTCCCTGAAAATGCTAAGTTTGATTATAGCCATATTGAAAGTATGTACATGGAACATTGGAAATGAGAAGGAAGTAGTCCTTGGTGAGTTAGGACAGGCAACTTGGGGAGGATGTTGGTGAGAGACACATAAAAGGTAAGAGAACCTGGAAGCAGGAGATGGGAGATGCCAACTATTCATAACCCACTGAGAGGTACACGAGTATGGTGAATTTGGGAGAACCACAAAGAGCTAAGTTTGGGTGGAACCTTGAAAAAAAGGAAATGTCAGAGGGTGAGGCTAGTGAAATTGGCAGACAGATTACAGTGAGACTTATAGACTGTATGATGAAGTTCAGGTTTGATTGGGAACCATTGAAGAAATTTGAGCAAGGCATGTGACCAACACATTCACAGGCTAGGGGATCACTCCTGTTGCTGAGCGGGGAGTATAGAGAAGTTGGGAGCAGAGCTGAGGACAGTGATACCTTTAGGAGGGTAGTACAGTGCCTGGGTGAGAAATGATAACATTCTGAATCAATATAGCACTGGAGGTGGGATTGATAGTGTGATGTGGACCATTAGAGAGATATTTAGGGGGCACACGTAGTTCTCTTTGGTGAAGCATAAGGAGGCAGAAGGTGAATATGTGGTGAGTGGACAGAAGAATAGGACTTTTGGTTTCCTTCATTTTGAAAAGCCCCTCCACTCCCCTCCTGGAATTGTTGCATGACTCCTTGCACCCGGAAATGTGTGGCAGATTCACCCAACAACCTAGAAATGTAACTCAATCTTCATTCCTGCTAAATGCTAGCAGTGCCTCTCTCCATGTAACTCTTGAGGAATTGAGGGCTGTGGCTCGAAGAACTTTGGCCGTGTGTGAATACTGCCCCTCTCCTCTTGGGTATGATCTCTGTTTTTATTGAACAACTCTTAGTAGCCCATGCAGCATTACCAACAACACTCCAAAAATAGAATGAAGACAATTACCTCAGTAAAGATTAATGCAGAAAGTAAAATTGCACTTATGTAATACTCCTTTTCCAGGCACTGAGACTAGCCTTCCGTTGCTTTCTCTGTGTTTTGGAATTGTAACAGAAAGCCACTATCCCCATCCATGTTGGAGGCATCCACTGTCCCCACAATTCCCTCTTCCTGTGTTCTGTAAATCTGTTCTTAGAGCAGACACCAGAACAGAGGGCTGCTCCCAGGAATGATTTCCCATCAAGATGCTGCAAACAGATGAGAGATAATATTAGCTAACAACATATCAGCACTCGTCTAGTGTTTGGCAACTACTTGTCAGTAAACTTCAGGAAAATGGCTTGCATTGTGGAGAATGTCAGTCCTAGGAGGAGCGTAGAGTTACAGAAGAGATGATTTAGGCCAATCCTCTCATTTTATAAAGGAGACACTGACGCCTGGAGAATTAAATGGCTTGTCTGAGGCGTCCTTTGTCCCTTAAATCTAGAGAAAGGACAAAACCTCAGCCTCCACTACAACAAGGGCATTTCCCCCCCGCGCCCTTGGCTTCTTACAAAGAAACGGGGACCATAGGGAAAGCTTCCTTGTCACATCCCTAACACCCCCAGTGGGTGGAGAAAACTTTAATACAAAAGAAGAAAATCAACCCCATAATTAGATACAGAACTGACTCCAGACCAGCCAGCAGAAATATTGTGCTGGCTTCCATAAGTGCTACAGAAGGAGGAAAGGAAAGCCTGCATCAGCAACTTGAGGCTTACATGTGGGTCTGATGGAATGATACCATTTCACAAAACACAAGTAACAACAAAAATAGCTATGATGGGAGGCAACAGGAACAAGAACAACTAATTGCTAAGGCGGGCCACTTTAGCATCCATTGTCAATGTCACCCAGCTTCTCTGCTCCCCCCACCCCCAAATCTTTGGCATTGCAAAATGAGTTGGCTCATTATACCTGTTAAGTTGTAGTAATGAGAATGTCAACCTCCGATCACACCTTGTTAGGCCAAACCTCTTATCTGAAAAGTAACGGGGAGATAGGAGGATAATGGAGATAGTGGGGGGAAATGGGATGCCTGAGACACACTGACAATTCCGCCTTATGCTCCTAGGTCTCGATTTTAGTTAGAAAGAGAGAGAGGTTATTTGCCAGATATAGTAGTGTTATAGACACTATCTCAGTTGATTTATGAGATGATTATCATAGTACTGTTCTCCTTTAAGGTAGGGAAACTGAGTCAGAGAAGTTTTGGAACCTTTCCAAGTTTAGACCCAATTTTAAAAACTATTTATTTTGAAATAGTTTTACTTCTATAAAAGAGTACAGAGCATTCTCATATACCTTTACCTAGTCTCCCCTCATGTCAGTATTTTGCATCACGGTTGGAACCTAACTTTGAGAGCTTTGTTGAGATATAATTTACATACCAAACAATTCACCTATTTAAAGTGTACCTTCCGATGGTTTTTAGTATATGAAGAGATATGGGCAACCACATCACTCTACTCAATTTTAGAACATTCTGATGGCCTCAGAAAGAAACCCCACACCCTTCAGCTGTCTCCTCCCTTCCCCACTCCCCTCCTCACACCCTAGACCTAAGCAACCACTAATATGTTTTATGTCTCTGCAGAACTCCTAGCCATTGCATATGAGTGGAATCATACGATATATGATATTTGTGACTGTATTTTTTTACTTGCCATAATGTTCTCAAGATCTATGTTGTAACAAGTATGAATATTTCATGCCTTTTAAAAGTCAAATAATACTCTGTTCTGTGGCTATAACATATTTTCTCTATCCATTCATCAGTTGATGTTTATTTGGGTTGTTTCCACATGTTGGCTTTTATGAATCATGTGAGTCTAATCTTGAAGGAATCAAAATGTCCACTATATTGCCGATAAAGCTGATTGGAGAGCATGAGTCTAGTTCTGTAAGGACCTGGGGAGTGTCCTAATGCATCGCTCCTGAATTAAACTGACTCATCCATCCAGTTGCTAACTGAAGACCTTCCCGTGAAGGCAAGTCTTTTAAGCCCATGGCAAAGAGTAGTCCAAACATGCAAGTCCTGTGAACTTCCCTCTTCGAAAGAGTTGAAGTAATAGACAGTGCTCAGTTTCTTTTTTCAAACGCATCAATCACATAATTTGATCCTCCCCCTTAGGGATGAAGATGAAAGGGTCAGAGAGATGACTTAGCTTAGGTTAGCTCAGAAGTAGAACCTTGAGATAAATGTGAGAGTTTGAGTAGTTTATTTGGAAAGTTCTGGGAGACATCTCGGGAAGTGAGACATGGAAGGGAAGGCAAGCACTAAAGGATTTGCTTTTGAGCAAATTAGTGTTATGGGTAATTGAGGCACAGTCACACTGAGGACCTCTCAGAGACAGTGTAGACTATTCCGGAGAGTCAAACCAGCAGAAGAATAGTGTGTTGGGTATTTATCCATTATTCCCATTAGTCTTGAGGGTAAGGAATAAGGCCCCTAACACTTCCAGTGTTCCCCTTTAAGGGACCAGGCATAGAGTAGCAGGAGCTTGCAGTAAGAAGCTGTGGGATGAAGAACAGTGATGCCAAAGGGTTGCAGTGAAGCACCAGTAGCTATCAGGGATTGGGGGTGTAATGAAGTTCCCTTATGGGAAGACGGGGGGAATAAGAGGGGAGCCTCCATCTTGATCACGAGACTTTCTAAGGAGATTTTGGAGTGCTGGAGGCGGCACTGTAGACATGTACTTATCCGTCTATAAAATGAGGACTTAGTCTGTGTTCACTAAATCCTTGATAATTAGAGCTGGAATTATATATAAAGTAATACTCCAGTCCAACACTATCCCCTTTAAGTTTATTGCTCCAGAAGAATTCTTTGTCCTATATATTAATATGTTAGAGAGAGCACACATTTTGGAGACTTATGCTCCCGAGTTCAAATCCTGACCCTCAGCATATAGAATCTGCATGCAAACTGGACAAACTGTTTAATCTCAGAACAAGTTTTCTTCATCCCTAGTGGCCTCCCAACTCCACTCCAAGGTCTGGTAATAAACTAAATGATGGGTCTGATGAGAACAGTGACTAGTTTATAGGGTGAGTTCAATAAGGAATAATTTTTCATATTTCTACTAGGAGTGAGGAAGAGATACAACAAATAAATGCATTAGCTCATTCAACAAATATATATCAAACCCCTAATATCTACAGAATTCTATTCTGGTTATCAGTGTACAGTGGTAAAAAATCCAAATTTCTACTCTCATGAAGCCTATATGCTAGTAAATCACAAACACTGGGATCCTGCTTTTACATGACACATCCTATTTCTATTATCTGGAAAAATAGGGTTCCAATTCTATTATTCACTGGGCTTTTAACTTCTCAAAATATAAGCCTCATCTCAAAGTGTCCCCAAGTGTTCTCTCTCCAAACTTTTAATCAAACATACTCTGAGAAGCATTTCTCAAATCTTTCTTTGATGTTGCATTTGTTGGAATTTTTTTTTTTTGGTCCCAAGTGATGGGAACTAAATTTGAACTAGTTTAAGCAAAAAGGTGATTTCTTGAAAAGAGAGGATGAATAAAAGAGAGGATGAATAAAGGCAGTGAAAAGCAGAGACATTTTGAACTCCCAAATGGCTGGACCCAGGGACTCAGACCCTATAGGGACTCACTCTGCCTCTCACCTCTGTCCCCCTGTGGCAGCTTCATCATTCACGATGCAGTGTGGCCTTCTCCACATGGCAGATGTCATGCTTGGTCATGGCTCCAATGGTTTACTTCTTGCAGAGTTAGCCATCAGAGAGATGAGCCCAGTCTTCCCAGTTTTCTTTTCCAAAATTCCCAGGAACAGACTGATAGCTCCATCTGCTAGGATTTCTCTATTGGATCACTCAGCTTTGTAGTTACCAGACATTTCCCACAGAAATTATATGGCTAGGGGACTAAGCATGCAATCCTAGAATTTTCTAAGTACCCATACTACATATCAAGATGTAGAACCTGCAGAAGGCTGACTGTCATATCATGGGTACCTTTCTGGCAGGAAGCACATATAATAGCAGTTCTGAAAGCTAGAGAAATCAACAAACAACAGAGCCAAAAGAGGCCACATCTTATTCAGTCCACACAAGGTGTCCATTAGTAGAAATAAGCCAACAATGCATTACTTCTTGCAAATTTGTTGAGCATATTCAAAACAAACACATTAAAATGGATTATTTGCCATTTATGTGTCAGGGAAGTAATAATAATGTCTTTATTACACATATTAATGTTCTCGAGTGCTTCCAAAGTACTGTGGAACTTCAAAACATTTTCTAGTTTCAGAGAATTAATTAGCTCCCCTGTGGAGCAGCTCACGAGCAATATTGCCATTTTGGAGATAGAATGATTGAATTGGAAAGGCAAAGGGTGTTGAATTATTCATCTTTTCAATAAATACGTATAAGCACTCACTCCTTGCATGGCTCGGCTGACAGTTGTGGGGGCATATGCTGATTGGAATAAAGTCTCTGCTCTCAGGGAACTTTAGTGCCCTACGATAAGTCTACTAAGAGGGGCAAACTTGTCAATAGCTAGCCCGAATATGAGTCAACGTCAGGCCCAGATGAAATGGATAAATGTAAGATATTAGAGGAAGCTATGAGATAGAGCTAAAAAGAAAGTTTAATTGCAGGGGCCCATGAAAATCATGATAGGGAAATTGGTCTTTATTATGTGAAACCATCATTAAATACACACACACACACACACACACACACGCAGAGAGAAGTTATTATGAATATATAAATGGCTAGTCCTCCAATCCCTTTATTTTTATTAATCAATAAACCCATTTCTCCCATCTCCCCCGACCCCCAGCTCTGGCAACCACCAATCTGTTCATTGTACCTAAGGTTTTTTGGTTTTTGGTTTTTGGTTTTGTTTTGTTCCTTTAGATTCTACATAGGAGTGAAATCATACAGTGTTTGTCTTTCTCTGTCTGGTTTATTTCACCTAGCATAATACCTTCAAGTTCCACCCATGTTGGCACAAATGGCAGGATTTCCTTCTTTTTAATGGCTCAATAATATTCCAGTGTGTGTGTGTGTGTGTGTGTGTGTGTGTGTGTGTGTTTCTTTATTCATTCATCCATCAGTAGACACTTAGGTTGCTGCCAAGTCTTGGCTATTAGAAATAATGCTACAATAACATGAGGGTACAACTATATTTTGAGATAGTGATTTTGCTTCCTTTGGATAAATACCCAGAAGTAGAATTGGTAGATCATGCAATAGTTCTCTTTTTAATTTTTTTTTAGTAATCTCTATATTGTTTCCCATAATGCAAGCTGGTGCAACCGCTCTGGAAAACAGCATGGAGTTTCCTCAAAAAGTTGAAAATAGAACTACCCTATGACCCAGCAATTGCACTACTGGGTATTTACCCTAAAGATACAAACGTAGTGATCCGAAGGGGCACGTGCACCCGAATGTTTATAGCAGTAATGTCTACAATAGCCAAACTATGGAAAGAGCCTAGATGTCCATCAACAGATGAATGGATAAAGAAGATGTGGTATA
>PISX010006888.1:0-83590 GCA_004024625.1 Mellivora capensis
AAGTCATCTCTGGCTGATAGAACCTTCGGACTGAATCCAGTTTCCTGTATTATAGGTGGTGCCACAGTGAAGATACATGCCTGCATAGGATTCTTGTGGTATCTTAGTTTTTATGTAGTAACAGGATCATATCCTGTTACTTTACATGTTGTTGGGCTTCTCCGAGGTTCTGGCTATCTATCCCTGTATTATAAACCACTCTCCTTTCAGTGACTTAAGGCTACCACAGTTTTGTTATGTGTTTGGAATTGGCAGGCAGAAATTTGGATAGGATACTCTGGATAGAATGACGTTTAGGGCCTCTACTGGAAAGATTGAAATGGGGGGGAGGAGTGGGTGGGTAATTTGAATGACTGGAGCCTGGAATCATCTGGAGGTTTCTTTACTGTCATACTGCTGGCCTGGGGCAACTCAGAGACTGGGCTCCACTAGGACTGGCTACCAGAATGCTTACCCACAGGATCTCCATGTGACTCGGACTTCTCACAGTATGGTATCTGGGTTTGGAAAGAGAGAATCCTTCAAGGGCACAACTGGCACACAGACCAAGATGATGCATGGGGAACTCAGTCATGGAAGGCTTTGTTGGGGACAGGCTCCTTCAGACTTAATGTTAGATGTCACTAAAGTTCCTTCAATTCCTTTCTCCTGGCTACAAGTGAGTCTGTAGAGTCAGCTGAGATTCAAAGACATTAGACTCTCTCTCTTAATGGGGGACTGGTAAGATGCCCATTACAGGAGGACAGATGAGATAGAAGATAATTTTGCAGCTGTCTGGGCCCCACATGAGTTGCGATGGTATTATTTCTGGGGGGACAAGATTTAGGTGTGTATGTTGTGTAGTTGAACTGTGGAATGGAAGCTTCATTTGGGTCAGAGGGTTTCTCCAAACCACTTTCCCAACCCAGAGAGAGACCTGGCTTTCATTTCTGCTTAGTAAACCACTAACAATGTGGATTCCTTCAGCCTTCACCACTCAAACCTCAGAAACAACTTTTAGCAGAGCCATAGTGTTTCTTACTTGGAGCCAGATCTCTTCTCAATGTTCAGTTCTTTTTTCCAATTATAAAAGTAAACATGCCCTGAGACATATGCTTATCATCTCGTCTTTCAACCTGAAAGCTGATGGCTAGGATTATGCAAAGTACCTGATTTCATTGACTAAGTAAGTAATCCATTTAGTTTTTCCTTCTTGCATGAATGCACTGATACATATATTTATTCCTCTAACAAATGTTTATTGAGTAGTTTTTTGCTAAGTTAAGTCCATTGTGAATAAAGGTATGATCCCCACTCTCATGGAGCTTAATGGATTTTAGGGCAGAGTAAGAAGACGTATTAAAAATGCATATCATCGTACACACACAATAGCGTATTGTGATAAGTGCAGCAAAAGCTAAGTGATGAGAGTGATGTGTGAAGAATAAGGAACTGAACTGATGATAAAGAGGTAGAAGTAAAGTGTTTGAGATGCAACACAGCATCTGGAAAGGAAATTTATCATCGAAAAATGGAGGGCAGGGTAGTTTCACCAGTGTAGCTAGTATAGATGAAAACAAAGCAAAAGCTTAGTGAGGCAAGTGATGGTCTGGTCCCGCGGGTCAGTTGAACAGTCTGAATTCTGTTCTCCGCATAAAGTAAAATTATTAAATGGTCTGAAGGGAGAGCTGACATAATTAGAAATTTTTTTTTAATTGAAGTGTATGTTCTATTCAAGTGAAGACACGCAGTGTTATGTTAGTTTCAGGTATGGAAACTAGTGACTGGACAACTCTGTTGCTCTTTGCTTGCAACATAGATAGCTAGCATCTAAGAGGCGACACTTCTTTAAGGAGGTAGAGATTAATATGAGGAAGGTTAGAAGGATTCCTTAGAGATCAGTAAGGTACCAACTCAACAATGCTGTTGTGAGATAATCCTGGTTGGTTAGAGGAGGTAGAGAGAATTGGAAAGCTTTCAGGTATATCTTGATGTTTAAGAATATTGGTGATAAATGAGGTAGGGGATATGGATAAATCGCTCAGTGTGGCCCCTTTGGTGTAGCTGTCTGTCCTTAATGACAGGCAAAGCCTTAGAATAATTCATCACACTCTCCTCCACACCAGTCAAATGGCAGGTGGCAGGTAGTGACTTGAGGAGGCAGCTCTGTGATATAGAAGGGAAGATGCCTTGTGGGCTAAAGTTAAAAAATACTGCCAAATTCTTACATGTTCCCCAAAGCCCTAAGGCTGTTATGACTGGAGGAAATAAAGTGTAGGTGAGTAGCAGAAGATGAGGCCAGAGATATAACAGGGAACCACATTGTGTCAGACTGTATAAGTTGAAATAAAGACTTAGAATTTCAGTGGGAGTAAGATGGGAAGCCATGGAAAGTTTTCATACAGAAAATGGGTATGATTTCATGATGTTTTAATGGAATTAGTCTGTTGAAGTGAAATTGCAGAAGAGCAGCATCAGAGTGAGGGAGACAGATGAGGAGGAAAATGCAATAATTCATGGAAGCAGATGATGGTAGCTTGTACCAAGATGTTGGTCCTGGAGGTGGAAAGCGGTGGTGAAATTCTAGAAAATCTTCATAAGTCCTTTGCTTCAGAAATAAACAGTTTGGTTTCCATAACTCCTTGCACTCTTCCAGAAAACATGGTTAAAAATGGCATTCTACATTTTCCTGAAACAGCTTACCTGGCAGAAGAAGAGTTGTCATACTTTGTGTTAATATATCAAAGGATGATGTTACCACATCTATTTGGAGTATGAAAGTTAATTTGTTCATGAAAGCACTGAAAACTAGAAGCTGCAAATATTCCCCACTCATGCTTTTTTTCTTTTGCAATGCAAATTTCCCATATATGTCTGTTTCAAAGTAGGATACGTGGATTACTGGAGATAAGCCATCATTTGCACTGTCCTCCTTTAGGGGATAGCAAAGAACTTACAGTGTTCTTAGCTGAGATGCTCAGAAGTTCTCTGTGCAGTGTATATATCTTGTTGGATTCTGATTCAAACACATGAACTTAAAAAAGAAGAAAAGCTGATAGAGAAATATAAGTACCTCATGAATATTTGATCATTTTATGGTCATAATTTTAGGTATGATTAGTGATATCATAGTTATATTTTCAAAATGTCCTTATCTTTTAGAGGTACATACTGAAAAATCGACTAATGAAACTATAGAATGTCTAATTTGTCTGAAAACAAGCGTTTACGTGGATGTGTGTGACTATGTGTTGGAAGATGAAATGGATGGGGATATACAAAAAGCAAGACTGGCCATGAGTTTCTAATTGGCAATACTGCAAAATGTATTTGTAAGGCTTTATTACACTATGTGGTCTACTTTTGGTATTTTGCATATTAAAAAGTTTTTTAAATGAGCTGTTATATTTATAAAACTAGTGATGATGTGATAACGAAATTGTATGAGATTGATTAGCTGCCCAGGAGCATCCTGTAGGATGATAATAATCGAAGATGATCAGCTCAGTCCAGGATACAGCCCGTAGGTTGAGAAATTCCATTTTCTAAGGCATCTGGAATTAGTGGATCATGTGTGACTGGTTCATATTAATCAAGTTAAGAGCATTAATTTAAAATTGAAGATACTTTTTTCTAGTGTTCAAAAGTCTTGGGCATTTTACTCTATATCCTCACTGCACATGTCAGAATAGAGGGCTGTAGATGTTCAAGGAGCTAGAGGAAAAAGAGATGCACTATTTTGAAGGATATGTTATGCATAGCATGGTGAGGCCTTGTGAGCCCTCTCTGATCTTCAGTTAAGGACAACTAACTCTCCAGGGTTCAGAGGCCAGTATTGTTTCTCCAAATCACTTGGTCTGTGCTTGACATACATATATTGTCAAATTCTATGTTTTTCTATCCCATGCTTTTGGTCCCTTTTGATCATATTCAATGGTAAAGTTATTTAAGTGTTTTAGACAGATAATCTAATTTACTCACTGACTGTGGATCAGGAAGCACTCTAGCCATGTTTCCATGTCCATGGGTTTTTTCTATAGATCTCATTCATAGATAGTTATTCCAAATATCATCCTGAGGTAGTTACCATGACATTTGGTCATAATTAGCTGTTGTCACAGAGGATGGATATCCAATATATGGGTACCCTTTCCTGTTTACAGATTTCATAGATGTGGGCTGGACATCTTTGAAAGACCATGTCTCTACCACACTAATCCTAGTCCACAGCCTTGCATCTGCATCTAAAATAACTACCCTTGAATTAAGTATATGGTTACTTTATTGAACTTAAAAATCTCTATATATTTATGAAAAACATGCTTCCCAAAGGAAATAGTCAATATTGTTATGTTTGTAAGTCTGGGTCTGTGGCTCTAACCTTCAAGAATGTTAAGGTTATACTATTATTGTTTTCAAGGATACACATGATTTACTATATACATTTTACTCTAAAATTTACTGTATATATAATTTTAGTGTATAATTGGAAGGAAATTTTATACCAACTCTATTTGATATAGAAGTGTTCTAGGTGCAGTTGTAACTTTCATATTCATTTCCAGTTCCCCTTCCTAGTTCACTTTTATTATAAACTCAGTCTAAGACCAAGCATATTACTATCAACAACCTCACATAGAATAAAAGGCACATTTAAGAAATGGTACCAAGTCTACCTAGCATATGGTATGTGTGTATCATCTTTATATATGAATTTGGGGCGGATGGCAAAGTAATACAATGTCTTTATAAAATTAAAGAAATAATAATTTAGAAAGAGAACAAACTCTAATTCCAAACCTAGTGATAATCATTATTAAAATTGTGGATGAATTTTTCTGGCTTTCTTTTTTCCTATGAATGCATGTTTATATGTAAATATAGTTACATATTTTTGAACAAGAGTGACATTTTTATTTATTGAGATGAAATTCATATGTAAAATTGACCATTGAAGATGAGCAATGTCAGTGACATTTAGTACACTCACAGTGTTGTACAAAATCTACTTCTATCTAGTTCCAAAACCTCGGCATTTCCATCACTCCACAATAAAGCCCTATATGCATTAAGCACATTCTCCCCAATTCCCTCTCCCCACCCCCACCTCCTAGCTATCAGTAATATGCTTTCTATTTCAATGAGTTTGTGTATTTAGATAATTCATATCAAAAGAATAACATAATACCTAACTTGTGTGTCTGTTTTCTTTCACTTAGCATGTTTTCAAAGTTCCTTCAGTATATAGCATATATTGGTATTTCATTCCCTTTTGCAAGGCTGAATAATATTCTATTTCATGTTCATCCATTAGTTGATTGATGGACATTTTGTCTGTTGCTCCTTTTTTTTGGCTATTGTGAATAGTGCTATTATGAATATATGTACATACATGTCTTTGTTTAGCACCTGTTTTCAATTCTTTTGGGGTGTATAAATTGGAGTAGAATATTTGGAGCATATGGTACTTCTGTGTTTAATTTTTTGTTAAATAAAAGTGACTTATTTCATATACATAGTTGTGTAGTATACTTTATCAACTTTATAAATGCTAAATGTCTTTTAATAACTTTCTGTGCTTACTTCAAAATAAAAGTTCCTCAGTTTTGGTCACGAGTGCTATATAGTTTTTATCATGATTAAAGTAAGGGAAAATATTGTTCTTTTTATAAGCCTGTGTTTCAGAGTATACCATATGGAACCTAATTGAAATCTGTCATAGAAAAAGAATCTTGAGAACAAGCCTTCAAAGAAATACAACTGTTACCTATTTGTTTAGATAAAAGAACTATTGAATTCCATTTAATGAATTTTTCAATTTTAATGTACTGAATTAATGAGTATCAAGTATTTTTTGATAGCTACATCGTTTTCTTTTAATTCTTCAAAAAATGGGTCAAAGGTTATATAACATTATATAAAAATCTTAACCATTTACAGCAATGTAGATGGAACTGGAGGGGATTATGCTGAATGAGATAAGTCCATCAGAAAAAGACAATTATCATATTGTTTCACTCATAAGTAGAATGTAAGAAACAGCACAGAGGATCATAGGGGAAGGGAGGGAAAACTGAATGTGAAGGAATCAGAGAGGGAGACAAACCATAAGAGACTCTTAACTCTAGGAAACAAACTGAGGGTCCCTGGAAGGGAGGGGGGTGGGGGGATGGAATAACTGGGTGATGGACATGAAGGAGGGCACCTGATGTGATGAGCACTGGGTGTTATATGCAATTGATGAATTACTGGACTCTGCCTCAGAAACTAATATATACATATATATATGTGCATATATATATGTATATCTATATATATATATAATGTGCTATATGTTGGCTGATTCAATTTAAATTAAAAAAATACATTTGTCAGTCAGATGAAAAGTCAGTTGAAAAAACTCAAGCTGTCCCCACAATTAATGTATTCAGGCAGCACTATAAATCACCTCAAAGAGCAAGAGCACTATGTATATTTGTGTATGTGAAAGTACCTATAAAACTTCTTACTCATTTAAACCATCCAAACATTATTTATTGTCAGCTCTGTGCCACATACTTCTCTAGGCAGTTGAGGTTCATCAGCGTTCAAGAGGCAAACATGGTCTTCCTCGGAGACTCTTTAACATGTTTACATTTTCCATTCTTTATATAAATATAATTATGAATATTGATATATGCTAAGGATATGGAGTTGGATTTTTCTTAGAAAACAATTCCCTTGACTAAAGCAAAAATTCTACCTACTACAAATGCATTACCTAAGAATCATTCAACATTTTGTTTCATTTGAGACATCAGTAGTAAATTTGAATAATTTATAGAAAGGACAGTTGTTATCATATGAGTCTTGTCCATTATTTCTTGAAACCTTTGGTCTTTCTCTCCCAATTTCAAAGAATGGTTATCTGTTCCTCAAGTCAGTTTCACTCTTTTTTCAATATTCCTGCACTGCGTTTCTCTGCCTCCCTTGCAGTTAGGTTTGGGCAAGTGACTGAGGAAGCGGAATGTTGGCAAATGTGCTGTGTACCAACTCAAGCCATGGCACCTGTAGATCTCCAATGAGAGATCTTCCTTGCTGTCTCCTGTCATGCTGGCTTGATGCAAATGGGCCCAGTAACCTTGGAAGCCATGTTGAATATGGTGAAATCAAAATCTGGAAGGGGCATGAGGGCTGATTTTCCACTTGGAGGAGAGCCACTTGCTTAATAGGAATATCCATGTTAGACTTTTAGGACATTCTGTGGATTATAGCAGCTAGAGTTACCTTCAATATTATACTTCCCTCCATAAATAACAAAGGAAAGCAGAAGTGTCAATGCATTAGGAAGAGTTGTTTCATAGTTTAGAACTGAATATAAAAATGGGGTTGGTTTCTCTAAAAGTCTCTTCTCTTTTTTTAAATACATATATAAGTAGGAAGCAACCTTGCTTAACTCATTCCCTCAGAATGAAAGTTTAAAGAGAAAGAGAGCCAGAGGGATTTATGAATTTACTTTTTAAATTTTACTTTTATTTTTTTTTCAAGTCTTTTAGAATTGAACTGAACTCCATCTAAAGGAAGAGAATGAGGACACAATGAGCAGAAAATGAGACAAGTAAATTTTCTACTATATTTTCCCTAATTGTGCAAAACTCCGTCAAAAATACCTAGAGAAACGCAATACTTGTAATCAGTGTAAGCAAGAATTAGACTATGATTTGAACCCAGTGGCAAGCAGATATAGGCAGGTTTTAACATAGTAATTTAAAAAAAGAATGAAATGATAAGGGTTTTTTAAGTTTTTTTTTTTTTAAATTTTAGTGTCAAAGATGGTGTGAGTCAGCAGAAGGTTAAGAATTAAGTGGCAAAATAAATGAGTAATAGGTCATATTGAGGGAGAAAAGCCCTGAAAATTTAATTTTGGGGTTTTGGATTTTGTTAAGTAGTAATTTATAAAAATAAGTAACAGTGGGATTTATAAACAACAACAAAAATATACAGGACTTTCTTTATTACTGTTCTGATTCTTGGATAGATGGGCATTGTATCTATTACTGGAAATGTCTGAAAATGCACCATAAGAGTAAAGGTGGACAAGTACGAAGATTTTCCAGATGGGAGTAAATTAGATTTCAGAAGCTGGGAACTAGAGAGTTTGGAGTTGATTTATGCTAACACTTTAGAATGAATTATTAAGCAAATGGCTTGAGTGTTCTTAGAAAAAAAATACTAACCATTAGCTAACATCTTTAGTAAGTTCAAGTCTTGCCAAATTAACCTGCTATTCTTTTTTAAAGGGTAATTAGGCTGACAGTTGAGGAAATTGACGGAGTCTTTATACATCTTAATGTAAGCCAGGCATCTCACAAAGATTGCTTATACACAGGAAAGAATCATATGCTGTATAATATCACCCTTAAGTGGAATTCTGGTCAATTTATAAGTGGATGTGGAAGCAACTATTGCAAAGCTAACTAAAGTTGTGTGTGTGTGTGTGTGTGTGTATGTATGTTTTTCTTAAGCTTACTTAGGAAAAAATTCCACATTCAGTGGAAAAATAACCTTTATTTTTAAGAGAACATGACTGTATATCCATGATTTAATATTATAAAATAATATTTTATAAAATTAGTGATTACTCAGTAATTTGTTTTAATATATATTGCAGTTTATTTAAATGCCACAAGCAGCATACTACAAATTAAGTGCCATCCTGGAAGTTAATTTGGTAGAAATGCATACATATGTGTGTGTATACATACACACACACACACACACACACACACACACACATACCAGCTTCAGCAGTAAGAAAATATGTGACTCAAAAGTAAGCCATGATGCCTACATATATTATCTAACTGGAAAATCATGGACTAAAATACATTAAAGATTGTACTATATATTGTAGATATAGCAAACAATCCCACCCAATAATCTAATACCAATGATGTAAAATTAACACTGATTTAAAATGAGAAAGGAAGAATGATAGCAAGTGAAAATTCAGATGATACCTTGGGACAAGAGAGGTAATGCATAGTCACCAGTGTTCATTTTGAGCATTTCAGAATTTCCAAATATCTACATGTGAATTGATCTGGTAATCTACTGCTGTGTGACAAATCACCTCGAACTTAATGGCATAAAACAGCAGTCATTTTATTATGCCCATGGAGTCTGTGTCAGGAATTTGGAGTGGTCTCTCAGAAGACTCGAGAAGGGAATCTGTCCTTTAATTTCCAAATGGAAAGTCTAGAGATGAAAAGCATAGTAATTGAACTGAAAATTTCACTAGATGAAATCAACAGCAGATATGAGTTGGCAGACGAAAGAATTTATAACCTTGAAGGTAGATCAATAGAAATGATCTAAACTGAAGAACAGAGAGAAAAAGACAAAAGGAAAATTAACAGAGCCTTAAATGTTCAGATGACATGTGGTTAAACCTAGTCTTCATCTTATGTTAATGAGAGTTCCTGAAAAAGAGGAGAAAGTGAACGGAAGAGAAACGGAGAAATAATGGCCCCAAAGTTCCCAAGTTTAATGAAAGTCATTAAATTATAAGATGTTAAATTAACCCCAGGTAGAATAAATGCTAACATAAAATTGTAATAGCTTCTGGACATCAACTCATTCCTTCCTCTATAAAGACTAGAGAGGTGCTGTGGAACATGACCTCATGGTTTGATCTGTGCCTTCCAGTCTCAATGTAGCACAATTTAAAAAATTCTTTTATTTAAACCTCAGACCATGATGATAGTTTGGTTTTTCACTTGCAGTAAAATTATTACTTGCCCAAAATGAGTAAAGGGGAGCAGGAGGGACAGGCCTTCAGTTATGGAATGAATAAGTCATGAGGATGAAAGGTACAGTTTAGGGAATTTGTTCAATAACACTGTCATAGTCTTACATGGTATCAGATGGTGGCTACGCCTACAGCACAGGGCGTAGTGCTGAATCACTGTGTTAAAACTGAAATTAACGTAACAGTGTGTGTCAGCTATACTTCGCTGAAAAAATGTGAACGTTCAAGAAAGCAATAGTACTTACCCATTAATTCCATTTCTTTTCTTATTTATCTAGTGGCAAACTCTTTCTGTAAGGGGCCAGAGAGTAAATATTTTCAGCTTTGTAGGCTATACGGTCAGTCTCTGTTGTAACTACTTGATCATTTTCATGTGTAAACCACCGCCGCCACCAGCATGTAACCTCCTGAACATGGCTTGTTTCAATTCAGCATTGACAAAAATAGAAAGTGAGCTAGATTTGGCATGCAGGCAGGCTGTACAGTTTGCTGAACCCTCTCTGTGATAATAAAAGCTGTGCTCATTGGGTGGGAAGAAAAGTAGGAAATTTGAGCCCTGAAATGACATGCCCTTATCAAAAAAAAAGAATGGGAGGCACATAATTTTGAAAATGCTTATGTTTTTATATCTTTAGGAAAAGCATACTTTCCTCTTTAAAAGAAACATGATCAAATGTGAGAAACACCTAAAGGAAGATCTCTACTGGTGAACTACAAAAATAACTATTTTCCCCCAGCAATTTGTCTCAGTAATTTGAATGAAGTTAGAAAAACCATCTTTCAAAATGGCAGAAGACACAAAAATAGTAAGGATACCTAATATTCTTGAGAACAGTGATTCACAACAGTGAAGCTATTATAATGATCTCTTAAAAACAATTTAACATGATGAGGTATTTGTATAATATAACATTAAGTGAAAACAATAGGATAAAAAAAGTACAGTAGAATCTCAATTGTGTATAAAATGTATGGGAGAAAAACACCAAATTATGAACACTCTAATATTATATCTGGTAATAACATTTAATTTTTGAGAATTCACTATTTGTCTTCCTTTTATTAAGCAATTTATAAAGTTATTTAATGCTCACGACTAACATACAGAGGTTTGTATCTTCTTTTCTCAAAATGAGAAAGCTTAGACAAATAAATGACTTGCTCAGTGTCCATATGTAGTAATTTATGGATCTGGATTCAAATTTAGTTTTTGTTCTGACTATAAAGCAATGTTCTAATTTGCTAGGCTTAAAAAGTGGAACTTTGGTGGCGCCTGGGTGGCTCAGCGGGTTAAAGCCTCTGCCTTTGGCTCAGGTCATGATCCCAGGGTCCTGGGATCAAGCCCTGCATTGGGCTCTCTGCTCATTGCGGAGCTTGCTTCCTCCTCTCTCTGTCTGCCTCTCTGCCTACTTGTGATCTCTCTCTGTCAAATAAATAAATTTAAAAAAAAATCTAAAAAAAAAAGTAGAACTTTGGCAGGCTTTACTTTTATTCTCTGTATATTTTTTTGTATCTTTTATGTTACCTGCTTTCAAAGTATATGATTTTAATAATAAAAATGTATAAGAAAATAAAGATAGGAATTGTTAATAGCAAATTGACATTACAGTTATTAATGTATTAAGATCACTGAATGTATATTCTCAAAAGAAATTCAGTAATACAGATCTGGATGGAATAATGTAGCTTAATAGGTAGTAACGTGAATTTGGTTGACAGAGTTCAGGGAAAGCATTTACTTTGAACAATCACACAGGCATGGGCTATGTCAGCTTAAGTACAGCATCTATTACCTGGAACAGTGCTTTAAACCCACAACAGTTCCTTACTAGTTTATGGTGAGATAAGGAAAGAAATTGAGAGAAAGCAATTGAGTAATTTTATATGAGATCAATTTTGTATGAGATCAATGTAATAAACTGAGCTTATGTCTGCATCTTTTTTCACTCCTCTCCCCAAACTTTTTAAAGGAAATTTTGGTCCTTGATAAAGAGAGGGATAAAAGCCTAGTGCTCTTCACTAGAGCCAGTATGAGAATTACTGACCTGGGAGGTACTGTGTGGTACTGGATCTACGTGTCTTTGGTACTTACTCATAACTGGGGCTCTGGTACTTTCAGAGAGGAGAAATTAGGGTAATGGAGGACCTGGAAAGGACATGGCTTGGTAAGTGGTAGAATATGGAGAAGTAGCGACAGGTGGTCTGATTGTTTTGCAATTTGAAGAGTTACCATAGGAAAAAAGAACGAGTGCTTATGATGTGTAGAGAGAACTAGAACCAAAACGTAGACATTAGTAGAAGAAAGATTTTAGCTCAAATCAGGAAGAAGACTAATTCTTAGAATAGTGGAAAAATGAGCATATCCTCCTATAAGATAAAAATATTCTGCAACATTAGAGCTATTCAAATAATTTCAGGTGATAATTTGAAAGATCTTTTGTGGAATAGTGATTCTTAAAAGTTCTTGCCCGCTTCCAAGAGTCTGTGTCTCTCAAAATAGGATAAATAATCTGGTTTGGTAGTTTTGTACTGGTTTATGGTGACTAACTCTCACTGGGGTCTGAAACTGATAATGCTGCTGTTGTGTAACTTCATGACCATACTAATTAATTGGGTCAGTCTTTTCTTTTGTGACATGTTTTGGTCCCCTTAGATGTAGCATTTGGGCTGCCCTCTTTAAAAAAATCACTTACCCTGAAATGGTATTGTGTAATATCCATACATTTTATTCCTAAGTCTTGATTTTGTTCAACAATATGCTTTTGACCTTGAGCTATCCAGATATTTTCCTCCACATTGTATTTCTTACTTTTGCGTGTGTATTCTAAAAGAACAAGCCAGTCTTGAAATAGACTCGGGAACGAACCGTGAATTTGACAGCCCTAGGTATAACTAAGATAAAATGAAATATTATTTTATATCCTGAAATAGCCTCCTCTCTTCTAAACTCTCGTAGGAACTTCTTTTCCTCACTGCATTCTATTCATCATTCTTCTGCCTTAAATACATGCCACAGCTTAGTCTTTTCTCTTCTTGGTCTCTCCTGAAATCAAAAGGCTTGTAACAATTTTCTTTTCACGTAAGAGGTGGAAAGCTCCCCTTGAATGGTAAATGCTGCTTCTCCTGCAATTTTTATTATTTTGGTACTCATTGTGACCCTAAATAAGCAGGGAGTGTTTACTGAGCCATTGCTACATCGAGGCTTTGTGCTAAGCATAGTAATTGTATTTCACTATTTACCCTTAGTCATGATTTGGCTCTGCCTCTAGCATGGGTAAACCAGGTGATTAACTAGAATTTACTAAAATGAAATTTATTTTTGGTTTCTGTGCCAAAATAGGGAGTTTGATTATTTTGACTTGCCCTTGGGGAACCATGCATATATATCTTATACTGTAATGTCCTACAAGGTGGGGATTGTGTCATATTGTTGTATTTTCTTAAAAGAATAAAAATCCCATACACAAGGATGACTCAATAAACATGTATTTTGTGACTTACTAATTTTAGTTTGACACACAGATGGGCTGTATAAAATTATCCAAACCTACTGGAGAGTTGTACTCGATGGAGAAACCACACCTGCATGGGTAACATAAAATGGAGCAAGAACTATGGAGCTTCAGTGACCTTTTTTTTTTTTTTTAAGATTATTTATTTATTTATTAGAGAGAGAGAGATATCGCAAGTAGGCAGAGAGGCAGGCAGAGGCGGAGGGGGAAGCAGGCTCCCTGATGAGCAGAGAGCCCAATGCTGGGCTTGATCCCAGGACCCTGAGATCATGACCTGAGCCGAAGGCAGAGGCTTAACCCACTGAACCACCCAGGCGTCCCTCTCAGTGACCATTTCTAAGAGTGGACCATTCGTAAACAGACTGTTTGTAAGATTAGGGATGTTTGTAAAACAATCCTGAAGCTGAGGTGGAAATTGGACTCTGCAATCAGTCTTCTCTTGTCTTACTGCCAGTGCCAAATTTAGAGCACAAGATTGAGACTCTCACCTGCTGGGGTTTCTATTCTTTTTATGCTGCTTAATTTAAGGTACCACAGGCAAGTCATGTAATTTACCTGTTTCTCAGTTGCCTCACTGATAAAATGGAAGCAGTAATACCTCCTTTCAGAATTGTGGTGAGGATTAAATGAGGTAATCTGGGAGAAGCAGAAACGTAGTATTTAGCACCTAGCAGGCATTCAGTAAATAACCCCTCCCTTTTTTTTTCTTCTTTCATAGCTGATTCTGGAATATTTGGCTCTGGCTCATTGTTCACCTGTGATGATATTCCTGCTTATATAAGTCCTAACATTTATGTTTTATTTTTGACCATATTCTAACTTCTGGAATTCATCTCCACTTCTTGTCTTAGCTCTTTTTGGTGGTGGTGGTGGTGATGATGGCATTTGGTTTTGGGCATTCAGCTTTATAGCTGTCCATTTCTCACCACTTCATCTCACACAGTCCTCTCAAGAATGGAGAAAAAATACACACTAAAACAAACATAATAATACAAAAGAGATCTGACTTTTCTTGAGAGAAAGATCTTTTGTTCAATTGAGTATCTGATAAAGGCTGCTTTCTCTATGTATAAATAATATTTTAACAAGCCTTATGGTAGTTTCATAAAAGTTTCGTTACTTTTTTTTTTGCAAGACTGTTTTAGCTGATCCAAAAATGATACTAAATGAATATGTTGTAATATCTTTCTATTTATGCTGTTTTATCTCAATATTTTTCTGTTGCAGAAGAGTGATAATGACTCATCAGGTAAAATTGCCTGTATGGGAACCCTGGATTTAGTATAAATAAATGTTCTAGTTTATGTAGCCTTGTAATCATTGTAACCTAAAGTTATGGTTTTGTGGACTTGAACTCTGCTTTAGATAAATACTGTCTTTTACAAATGAATAATTGTTTAACATTCACTAACATATCAAATTAAGGAACCTGAATATTAAATAGGTTTTCTTTAAGAAAAAGAGGATTTACAAAGTGCTATAAAAATTGATTAGATAAGCCTATAAATCATTCTAGGTTTTCATAGATTTCATGCATATCCAAAGGTTATCTGGATTGAGAAATTGCAATTTCTGTTAGTTATTAATTTGTTTATTCTTTTTTTTTTTCATTTCTTTTCAGCGTAACAGAATCCACAGTTTTACAACACACCCAGTGCTCCATGCAATGCGTGCCCTAATACCCACCACCTGGCTCCCCCAACCTCCCATCCCCCACCCCTTCAAAACCCTCAGGTTGTTTTTCAGAGTCCATAGTCTCTCATGGTTCATCTCCCCCCCCCCAATTTCCCTCAACTCCCTTCTCCTCTCCATCTCCCCATGTCCTCCATGTTATTTGTTATGCTCTGCAAATAAGTGAAACCATATGATAGTTGACTCTCTCTGCTTGACTTATTTCACTCAGCATAATCTCTTCCAGTCCCGTCCATGTAGCTACAAAAGTTGGGTATTCATCCTTTCTGATGGAGGCATAATACTCCATAGTGTATATGGACCACATCTTCCTTATCGAATGGATAAGTTAGTTTGTTTATTCTTATTACAAGGAGAGCCTTAAATATCAAGAATATTAAGCCTTTAAATGTAGTATGCATTTAAAACCTGAGAATGAAAAAGTATGGTGAGTAAATTATCAGTGATATACTTCTCTACATTAAATACTCAAATAAGAGACCATGGTAAATGAAATATATATCTGTATTTCTAAGTAAGAAAGTAAGAAATATTTATCAAAGAGCATCATAATAAAATTTTATTTTTAAAAATTTACCCTATTTATAAGTCCAACCTTACTGAAGAACTTATAGGATAAAATTAATATGTTGTAAGGACTTGGACCTTACTAAATGAGTTTAGCCCTTCATCATTTTGCTTAAGTATTCACAATTCACACAATACTGTTAAATTTTATATTTAGGCAAGTGCATTAGTATAATCAATCTGTCTCTGAAAGAATTCTGTGATTATTCAAAAATAATAATTATCAGGAGATAAAAATACCAGACTAAATTACTCAGTTCTCAGGTGGTAATTTGAGCTGGACTTAGCTGAACACTTGTGCTATTTGCTAGGGTTCCTTACACATCTATAACTGTCTGGGATATGTTGGTCTAAGAGAGCCTTAATTCCATGGCCAACTCCTTTAGGCTAATCCAGACTTGTTTACATGGAGACATATTTGAAGAACAGCAAGATACTAACATTTTTCAAATCTCTGCCTGCATCATGTTGTATTCCATTATATCTTATTCCATCCCATTGGCCAGAGCAAGTCATATGACCAGGCACTTTAGTCAGTATGATAAGTTATCAACCAAAAGTGAGTACACGTGGAGGGGTTGAATGAGTTTGGGACTATAACCGTAATAATATACTGTAATGAGGTCTAATGAGGCCATGCACTGTAAATAATCTCTTCACAATAGAATAAAACACAAAATAGAAACATACTTTTTTCAACTTGAATTTCATTTCAACTTGAATATGCTTGATGCCACAAATATTTGGTTATTTGGTAACTTACCCCTGTAGTGATAAGCATTTCCTAATGACACATATATCTCCACATTGTTTGTATGTAGGAAACTTGAATCTCGTTCCTTCCTTCCTTCCTGCCATCCCTCTTCACTGAGCCTTCAAAAAATTAAGTCATGTCTAATGTGTTTCTTCTGACATAAAGTGAACTTCACACAGCAACACACCAAACTAAACAAAAAATTAATACCCTCAAACTGTTACAAAAAGTTGGGTAAGGTATTTCCAGAAAAAGTTTACATATAACACACATTTTTGCATACCCACATTTCAAAAAAAATTTTTTTTATTAGCTTCAGTGGGGGAGTTTAGTGATCAATCAGTTGCATACAACACCCAGTGCTCATTAATTCAAGTGCCCTCCTTATTGCTCATCACCCAGTTACCCCATCCCCCTGCCCAAGAGTCTCTTATGGTTTGTCTCCCTCTCTGATTTTATCTTATTTTTCCCCTCCCTTCTCATATATTCATCTATTTTGTTTCTTAAATTCCACATGTGAGTGAAATCATATATTTGTCTGTCTCTGCCTAGTTTTGCTTATCATGAATGGAACTCTCTAGTTCCATTCACATCACCACAAATGACAAGATTTCACTTTTTAAAAAAAAAAAGATTATTTATTTATTTATTTGTCAGACAGATCACAAGTAGGCAGAGAGGCAGGCAGAAAGAGAGAGAGAGGGAAGAGGCTCCCTGCTGAGCAGAGAGCCCGATGCGGGACTCGATCGCAGGACCCTGGGATTGTGACCTGAGCCAAAAGCAGAGGCTTTAACCCACTGAGCCACCCAGGCACCCAAGATTTCACTCTTTTTGATGGTTGAGTAATATTTCATTGTGTATATGAACCACATCTTCTTTATCCATTCATCTGTCGATGCACATCTGAGCTCTTTCCACAGAGCTCATTGTGGCCATTGTGGACATTGCTGCTATAAATATTGGGGGGCATGTGCCCCTTCGAATCACTGTATTTGTATCCTTTAAATAAATACCTAATATGAACCAGCAATTCACTACTAGGTATGGAGGTTCTCAAAATTAAGATTTTTAACATGAAATTAAGATGTGTACCAAACAAATTCCAGAATTTGGTGATTTTAGGTAAATGTTCACGTATGGTAACTGTTGAGTGACAACTCCTTATTAATGTTGTGGGTTTGGTGAGGAAGTAGAGTTCATTAAGTACCTTGCTAGCCTTTATATTAGTAGTACATTTTACCACCCTCTACCAGAACATTCCTTCTCTCATACTTGCAAAGCAGCTTCTCGGTATCTTCTTCACTTTCTGATCTTTACAAATAATTTTTATTTTTCCTGACCTGGAGATTTGGGAAAGTCTGTGAGTGAGGAGAGAGCAAGAATTATAATTCAAGGGGACAATGTGGTCTCTCAAGAAGATTTTTAGATTAAACTGAGTGTGTTTGTAGGCAACAGAAATGAATCAGGAGACGAGTGAGGCTTTGTAAGAAAAAAAGGGTGTAAATATGGGATGTGTTCCCAGGGAGCGTAGAAATTATTCTTAAAAATAGGACAGGCTTCTTCCTGTAAGGGAGAAAAAGAAGGTAATACAAGTGTAGACTGAGGAACAGGGCTTTACAAGAGACCAAGTGTGATATAAAAGATGTGTTACATTGGAAGGAAAGACATTTTCCTTCCTCATGCATCTTAGTAAGAGCAGAGGTAGGCTCACTTACTTAGATTGAAAGTCCAGTTTATTTCAGCTTACCTCACATTATTTGAGCATCTCCTAGGTGACAAGAATCCTAATAGGGACCTGTGATCCAAAGAGAACAATGCACAATCCTTGTTGTGAAGGACGTTACAATCTAAGTGGAAAATGGTCACATAAACCCAGTGTAATGTTCATAGGGGCTCTCAGAGAAGATAACATCTAAACTTGTTGGGTTTTTTAAAATATTTATTTATTTGAGAGGGAGGAGCAAGGTCAGAAGGAAAGAGAGGGAGAGAGAATACTCAAGCAGGGGATGGGCAGAGGGAGAGGGAGAGAGAGAATCTCCAGCAGATTCCCACTGAGCATGGAGCCCGAGGTGGGCCTTGATCCCATAACCCTGAGATCATGACCTGAGTCAAAATCAAGAATCAAATGCTTAACCCACTGAGCCACCCAAGTGCCCCTAAGCTTGGTTTTTGTAAAGGATGTCTAGATGTTGACTGTGAGAAAACAGAGAAAGAAATTCCAAGTGAAGAAGAGTAGTTGCCAAATCAGCCAAAATGGACAGATAAGTGTTCATCAGTGATAGAAGTGTTTCTGTTGTTTTTCACCTGTTATCCCATTGATGAACATGAAAAATGTTTACATCCCACTTCCAGAGTTACTGAATGGCCTCCCACCAATGAAGAGTCAATTTTCTAGCATAAAACCTGGTGTTTCTTATTGGTTAGACTCTGCCTGAGCAGATTGAACTGACAGTGGGAATAATGTGATGTCTTTTCATCAGTAGTTCTGCAGGAGGTGAATGCTGAGGGGACTAGAGTACTGGAATATAAATAGAGAGGGGGTAAAACTAAGGTAGGAAGACCTCCTACTTTTGACTCAGAGGAGTGATAGATGACTAGAAATGGCTCTGAGGCAGTAAACCAAGGTGCTTAGAATTTTCTACCAATTGAATTCTAATATACCTCTAATAAAATACCCATTGATGAGAATAAACGAACACATAGGAACTGCATTGTTTGTTCCACATGTTTCAGAAAACTGGTTCTACCAATATTCTTTTCATCTGCCCATAAGGAAAGCCCAACCAACACAGTTCACTTGTACTGAATTGATTTTTGGCTGTCAGACAAACAAAACATCAGATTTCCAAGTTCCTGTTAATTAAATGATTTTAGAAGCTATTTGGGTAATCAATTTAGGCTTGTCTAAAAGCTCCCCTTTTCATGACAATCTCAGTAGGGGAATAATGTTATTAAGCCAGTTTCAGTTAAACACATCCATTCATAATACCATAAAGTCATTCTTATATTATTCAAATTATTCCATAGTTTTATATTTTACATTTAAAACCCATTCTTAATGCCTCTGGGTATATTTTACAGGAGTGAACATCTGGACCAAATGGTTCATGGAGCTTACCTGTCACACCTATTTGAGACCCCCAAAGGTTATACATTGAAACTGGCAACCTGGTTAGGTTGAGAAATTTTCTTTTGATGGTTTTAATATTAATTTCTTTCACTCTCCTGCTTAAAAAACAATTTTTTAGGATCTATACTGAGTGGAATCATCAAGTCAAATTTGAATTTTGATAATCTGTCTTAATTTTCACCTACCCAATACTGCTTTCCTGTCTGAAAGTAATATAAAATGTAGTTAGGAACTTGAACTTGGAAATCAGACAAACCTGGATTTCAGCTGTGTGAATTTAGGCAAATTTTAAATAATGCTTTAAGCCTGGTTTGTTTTCTTCCCTTCCTCCCTCCCTCCCTCCCTTCCTTCTTTCCTTTGTTTTTTCCTTTTGTCTTTTTATATATGTCTATCCATCCATTTACCTATCTATCCTTATTTATAAAATTGATATACTAGTACCTACATTGGAGGCTTGCCATCATGATTTATGAGATCAGGCACAAAAAGTGGTTTTGTTTTTTTGGTTTTGTTTGTTTGTTTTGTCTTGGGAAGAATAGACTTTCCATGAATGCTAGCTATGACCAGTATGCTAATAATGCTAGCTAATGACCGTTAATAAAATAATGCTGAACTTTCTTCTTTAGGCAAGCATCTCCTCACTTAGTCTTGAAGGTATCATGCTCTCTTGATCCCCGCTTCCTTGTGCATGGTTGCTCCTTATTTCTATTTATATTAGAATCCCTTACTTGAGACCAAGCCCAAACCCCACCTGTCCCATGAGGCTTTGTCCCACCACTGCAGAATACACAAGTTTCTGAACATAGATGTCAATTTTGTGTATACTCTTTGGTCTTAACTGGAGTCATGGTTCTCTATTGTTTGTTGATTTGCCCTCATAGATACTCTTTTTCTGAAGAAATTTTAAATTCTTAGACCATAAATTACATTAACAAAAGACAACACACAAAAATCCTAGAAACCAAAATAGCCCTCCCCCACAAGATACTTCCAGAATGTATTTTAAGCTTTCAGACATTGACTGACTAAATATTTGAATGGCTGTCTTAGAATATTAGAAATGACTCTCAAGGTCAAAGCAATATTGAATATGCCTGAAATGCAATATATATATTTTTTCCTTTGAGGTTTTGTCAGTTAAACCTTTTATTGGTGTAGAAAGATAGGCTTTACATCACAGGGTAAAAGCAACTTTAACTCCCCCAAGTTGGGTGCCGCAGTTTTTGGGAAAGATTTTATTTATTTGAGAGAGGAAGAGAGAGAGAGAATGACTGAGAGCACATGCAGGGAGGAGAGGGAGAAGCTCGCAGGGAGCCCGATGTGGGCCTCCATCCCAGGACTCCAGGATGATGATCTGAGCTGAGCACAGACACTTAACCGACTGAGCCACCCAGGCGCTCCTGGGTGCTGCGTTTTAATGTGGGGCCTCCTACTAACTTAACTGTGGCAATATGGCTGATAATAAAGAGGGGCAGTGGCTGGTTTTCTTTTGCTGGCTTGCTTCAGACCTCCTTTTATTACCTTCCGTTGCCTGGTAACAGCTAAGGTTGCGTTAAGGCCAGATGATGCCATCGAGGCTCTTCCCTGTGCTATAATTTTGAGTGTTGATTCATTAACCATATTTCTTTGATGTTCACATTAAAGACCCATATTAGTGGAAAATGGGAAAAGAGTGATTTGGCTAATGGAACAGCCACACATTATTTGAATAATACAGAGTAAGTTTGTTTCAAAAATGTGCTGAATAAACTTCTTTGATAATTTGAAGAAAAATAATTTGGTGGTGACTTCCTATAATTTAAAAAGAAGTAGAAGTGATTTCTCTATAGGTGGCTTCTTTCAAATTGCAGGTTTAAAGGTGTCTGATCACAGTAAGGAACTAATTGCCTGGTCTTAACTAGGCTCACTGCTGTAAAAGATCTTGGAAACATTTCTTCTCCTGGTGTTTGTATCACCTTGAGCTTCATTTTAATGATGCCTTGTTCTTTTTGTATTGAACCTCATTTCAACAGGAAATGTGAGCTATTTTCACTTTTATTTTAAAGAAAATTTATATATAAAAAGTTTGAATTGGCAGAAAAAGGTTTCTCATTTGTTCTAAAAATTCTGCTCAGAGAGGTAGATTCGTCTTGTTAATTTTTTAACACTTAATAATACTTTGTGACAGCCACTATTTGTAATAGCTCTGTGATATTTTCCTTTTTTATCTCAGAAATATAATTACCAATGCCATTGGAGTATTATTTTGTAACTGTATTGATGGAGAACCATGAGAATCTCAAATTTATGTAATTTAAATTCTAAAATTAAGTTTAAGGCGTTCTGTGTAGTTTTAGAACTAATTCTTCCACCCACCCAAAATTTAAGTTTAGAATGAAAAAAAGCAGCTGGCTTCTAATTCAATCCAACACCCCCGCTGTATGTTTGTTATGTTTATATGACTAAGCAAGGTATTTTAGTTCTTGCAAATGTGACAAAAACATAGTCTTTGTTTTCAGGTGACTGATGATTTATGGAGGAGATGATAGTCTTGCAAGTGAATATAAAGCCACGTAGTGTGTAGTTACAAACAGAAACACATTCAGATGTAGAGATATGTACCAGGTCCCTCCAGGAAGCAAAGAGGTTTCAACTTGTCTAGAACAGTGATTCTCAGACTTCTGCACTGGACCAACCAGCAGCACTGGCATTATTTGAGAACTTCTTAGAAATGCAAATTCTTGGGACTCATTCCAGACTACAAACTGAAAAAGTCAGGAATGGAGTCTGACTGACTGTTTCCACAAGCCTTCTGGGTGAGTCTGATGCATGATAAAATTTGAGAACCAATGTTGTGGAGCAGAGTTGTGCAGTATGGTAGCCACTAGCCACATGTTGCTACATAGTTTAAATTTAAATTAAATAAAATATGGATTTCAATCCCTCAGTTGTAATTAGGCTCATTTCAAGTGCTCTGTAAGCATACGGGGCCAGAAGCCAACATATTGGACAGAACAGATACAGAATATTTCTATCATTTCCAATAAAATTGGAAAATTTTATTGAACAACATTGCTCTAGAACATGGAGACCTCATGGGAGATTATTGAGAAATGGAATAAATAAATTTAGCTCAGATTGTAGAGATTTTTAAATGTACCAGTGAGGAATTTGAGCCGTATCCTGCTATCAGGAGAGAATGATGAATTCTTATTTTTTGAGAAAAGGATGTAAGAAGCTAGGGGTGCTGCGGTGGCTCAGTTGATTGTCTGCCTTCAGCTCCGGACATGATCCCCAGGTCCTGGGATCAAGCCCTGCCATTGGCGGGGGAGGCGGGCAGCGTTTCACTCTCCCTCTTCCTCTGCCACTCCCCCTGCTTGTACTCTCTTGTTCACTTGCTCTCTGTCAAATAATTAAATAAAATTCTTTAAAAAAAAAAAAAGAAAGGAAAGAGGACTTTGGTTACAGAACATCACCCCTGCAGTCAGGTTCCTGGTGCTTCCTCCTGAGGGAAAATGGAGGAAAGCAAACACCAGGTAGACTTGTACTGAGACTGTAATAGTGGGAAGGGAAAGGAGAAACTGTGTTGATAAAACACTGAGAAGATGGACTCAGTAGGAACTGATTATCTTTGAGTAGGAGTTTGTCAAAGAAATAGAGAACTTGAACAAGATTGGATTTTGAGTGAATAATTGGGATAAGATGAATGCCATTACCAATGACCAGGAAATAGGAACAGCATTAGTTTATCAGATTATGTGAAAAAAGATCACGGGTTTGCCATGAAATTGTTTTAATCCCACAGTTTTTATATTCATCCAGAAATGCTCTTCATTACTCTTTAAGAGGTTTATTTATTTTACAGAGAGCAGGAGCACACGAGAAGGGGTGGAGGGAGGGACAGATGGAGGGGGAAGGGAGAGTCTTGAGCAGACTCCACGGTGAGTGCCCAGCTGGACGAGCTGCACGTGAGCTCCGTGTCCTGTCCCTGAGGTCAGGATCTGACCTGAAACCAAGAGTCCAACACTTAACCAACTGTCCCACCCAGGTTCTCCCTCTTCATTACTCTTACAACAGTTTCATCCTTTACTTTTCTTTGCTATCTCCTGATTTTTTTTTTTTTTTTTTGGATAAGCACTTTTAATGATGAAAATAAGCCTTTTGCCATAGATTATTCTGAATGTTTTTCAAAAATGAAGGGGATGGAAAAAATTTTATCTATTGATGCATTTGCTACATTATTTGAGAATAATTTCTTTTTTTTGGCGGGAGGGGGGAGCTAGAAAATACTTCTTCTGAGGGAAAGAGATGTAAAAGAAAAAAAAAAAAAACAGGTTATAATGTATTCTAGGAAAATTCTAGGTTCCTGAACATTATGGTTGGATTCTGTGGCAAAATTGAAGTGATTTTCAATTTTGTGTGAAATGAAATACTTACTTTCAGAAATGAAGTGCTTATAGTGTCAAGCATGTTCTAATTCTTTATTATCTTACAAATTTCATAGTAGAATACACCTTTATGCACACTTAATTCCCTGTGGATTAGTTTTATTTTTATTTTGAAGATTAAAAAAATGATGTTAGCTTCCTTCCCATCAGAACATTTTGTTCATTTTAGACCAGTTCTTTACAGAGCTAAATTAATTGGTTGATTTAAGGCATCCTAGTAAGGTAGAAAAGAATCATTCTGTTAGATGCCTAGCATCATGTGTTCTTACTTCTAGAATTTTAGGATGGTAAGTACAAAGTAAAATATCATGGGCTAAAATTTCCTCCTTTATGAAACGAAGAGCTTGAGCTGGATTGTCTTGCTTTTTTCTGGCTTTAAATGGGGCAAAGCATAATAACATGATTGCTTGCAAATTGTTTATTAGCTGTTATTTATCAAAGAGCATGCCTCTTGGGTGACAACAAGGTACCGGGCAGACAAACTGCTGAGAAGTCAAGGAAAATAATATTTGGGACAAATAATAGAGTTGACTGTGTCAGACTGGACAGTAGCAACTCTGAGGACTCTGAGACCTGTGGTAATATTTTAAATAGGGGGATCTCTTATGTAAATGTGATTCTAATTGGTAGTGGGTGATATGATGGAAAATAAAGAAAAAAGTTACTTCGATATTGTTGGCAGGAAGTGGAATGAGAGAGTCTTTTGTAAAGATGTTCTGTTCATCAGACTTGCACTGGGTCTGCCTCTAGCTTCTGTTTATCCTGTTAAATGCATGTAACGCTGAATCGCTATGATGTGGAAGTGACTGGGCAGATGCATTCCTTTGTGTATCTGTCTGATGGGGTAGAATGAGCATTAGGTAGGGCATTAGGAGGTCTTGCTCGGGTGCTCGCTCTTCTAAGTAATGCCATAGTGGCTTGTAGGAATGCTTATGTTGACACCTAGTTCTATGCAACTTTACCTTCTCCATAGACTTGACACTTAAGGCATACCCACACATCAGGGAGAGCAATCTAAGCAGCGTGGCTAAATTGCTCCAATTTCCAGCCAGCCTACCTAGTTTATGAGTTCATTGAAATTGGCAGCACCCCAGATCAAAACTTTTTCTGGTAACAAGTAGCCCCAGACAGACCACATGGATTTATGAGCATTCAAAAATGTTGACATTGACTGTTTCCAAACTAGAAGAAACAGTAAGTTATGTGGAGTAGGAAGCAGTGATTGACCATTCAGATCAGTTTAATGCCTTTTATAAACACTGGATGTTTTTTTTTTTTTAATCTCATAATCTAGTCCTTCATCTGCAGCACCAACAACTTATTAAATTTCTCTCCAGGCCTTTCCAAATGGTGCTTGCTAATTGCAGTTTCTAAGCCTCTTAATTAGCATTAACTGCATTTATGTGGAGTAATTTTGTGTTGACCCTAAGAAGGACGTCTGTTACAGGAGAACCAGAGGAAGAGACAGGAACAGTTAAATCTATGCTGGAACCTGGTCACACACCACCTGTGTTTTTGCTTATCCCACTCCTATGACTCTAGATTGTACAGTGACAATGCATTTGCTGTTGTCCTCTGTATTTCATTGACCAGAAATTTCTCAGTGATCAGCAGCTGTGTGTTTTATTACTTCAAGAAAGAACTGAAAGTAGTTTTTCAAAATCATTTACAAGATTTTCCATAAAATGGAGTTACTTGAGGGGCGCCTGGGTGGCTCAGTGAGTTAAAGCCTCTACCTTCCCCTCAGGTCATGATCCCAGGGTCCTGGGCTCTCTGCTCAGTGGGGAGCATGCTTCCCCCTCTCTCTCTGCCTGCTTCTCTGCCTACTTGTGATCTCTGTCAAATAAATACATAAAATCTTAAAAAAAAAAAAAAAGGAGTTACTTGATAATTCTTAAAAAATAATTACACTGATGTATTTTCCTTAATCATTATTCTCATTTTAATCTAACACAAATCCTAATCCTCAGTTCTTCCAGCAACTTAGTCTCTAGGCTGTATTTTTTTTCCCCCTGCAGACAGAGTAGTTTGGATTTGGTGATCTCTGAGTCCCTTCAAGCTCTGAGCCTAAGTCTGAAAGTTAAGGATGATAATAGGATTTTTCCTAGTTTCTCGAGATTAAAGTCATGGAGAGTGTCTACTGCGCTGCTTCCTAAAATGTCCCTTAGATTCACTGAAGTGAATAGACCATTGCAATAGTCTGACACTGAATGCTGTTTATCTTCTGATATTCATCAAATGGTTGCCTCTCACTCTTCCATGAAATGATTTTGCAGGCATGTAGTCCTTGAAGCAAGTGGCATTTTTCTAATTTTAACTCAGGTCAGTCATTTGGGCAAGTATTGATGCACAAGCATTTGTTAAAACCATGTCTCAAGTAATGTCAATCTGGATTGAACATGTGCCATGCCTAAGAGATTTCTTCATTAACCTCCTGACACTGCCAATGAGAGTTCAATGTTGTTTCAAGAAAGAGTCCCAGGGGCACGTGCCCTTTGCTATTTTTACCATCTCCTCTGGCAGTCCATGAATATCATGTCTTTGATTTTTCTTAGGAAAGCTAAATAATTTATGAAGACCATTTTAATACATGATATTTTAATTCTTTACAATGCTGATGACTCTGTAATGTTGGATTGCTGAACTATAGATGTATTGAGATAAAGGAATATGGAGGTCACAATATAGGACTCAATGAGCTGTTTCTATGATTTTGGTTGGTTACTTATTTATTCACTTACTGACTTTAGAAAGGTCTATTTTGAAGCTACTTATCTAAAAAGCGTTGCCTGAAAATCCTGTCCTGAGACCCTATCCTAGGGGACTAGATAATGTTCATTGTATCATTTGTTTTTTATTGGCATATAATTGACATGCAATATCCTATTTCCAGTGAACATTGTAGTGATTTGATATTTTTCTACATTACAGAATGAGCCCCATGATGTCTAGTTACCAAGTGTTGCTATACAAAGTTATCCAGTATTTTTTACCATATTGCCTATACTGTACATGACATTTCCACCACTTATTTTCTAACTGGAGGTTTGTGGCTCTTCATCCCCTTCATCTATTTCACCTGCCTCCCAACCCCTCCTCCCTCTGATAACCAATAGTTTGTTTCTTGTGTCTGTTTCATTTTTGTTTTGTTTGTTCATTTGTTTCATTGTTTTGATTCCTTATATAAGCCACATCATGTGGTATTTGTTTTTATCTGTCTGACTTATTTCACTTAGCATAATATCTTCTAGGTCCGTCCGTGTTCTCACAAATGGCAGGATTATGTTCTTTTTTATGGCTGAGTACTATTCCACTAAATTTATCGTTACTACATCTTCTTTATCCATTCCTTTATCTCTGGATACTTGGCTTGCTTCCCTAACTAGGGTACTGTAAATAATGCTGCAATGAACATGGGGTGCCTATATCTCTTCAAGTTGGTGTTCTCATTTTCTTCCAATAAATACCCAAAGGGGAATTGCTAGATCATACAATAAATTTATTTTTAATTTTTTGAGGTGCCCCCATACTACTTTCCATAGTGGGTGCACCTATTTGCAATCTTACAACATTGTACGATGATTCCTCCCCCTGCATCCTTGCAAACATTTATTCCTTTTTGTCTTTCTGATATTAGCCAATCTGACAGGTGTGAAGTGATATCTCATTGTGGTTTTGATTTGTATTTTCCTGATGGTTAGTGATGCTGAGCATCTTTTCATGCTCATCTTTTCATGACCATCTGTTGGTCATTTGTAAGTCGTCGTCTTGCCATTTTTGAAAACACTACAACTGCTACTGTGGCTTTCACTCCAGAAAACCTAGTATGTACCCGTTTCGTTTTCTATCAAATTTGCTTGAGTTAATCTAAAAAGAAACTGTAATAAAAAATTATATATTCCTCTAAAAAATAAAACTGTTTCTCAGATTAATTCAATGGTATCTTTAAAAAGTGAATAATTAAACACAAAAAAATCCCTGAAGTACACTGATCCTAAAGGCACAGCTTGATGATTACTATATATATACCATCCAGATCAAGAATGAGAATATTTTCAAACTCCGTAAGTTTTCCTGGTGTCCCTTCCCAGTATGATCTTCTTTCCTCCCCTATTGAGGTAACAACTGTTGTGATTTTTATCATTGTGACTGATTTTGCAATAATTTTTTATTCAGATGCAGAGACATAAGATAGAAGCTATTTCTGGCTCACAGTAAGATATGGGGGCAGATAAGAGCCAGGAAGAAATTATGAGTACAAAAGTAATCCCCAAGTGCCATGCATTTGTAAGGGTAGTCATGCCATCTCAGATTTTACAGTATTTGCTTTTTATAAATATGTATATCCTTATAACAGACCCTCACAACACTTCTGTACTATGAATACCATAATCTCCATTTTACAAATGAGACAACCTGTGGTCATAGAGGTTAACTAACATGCCTGTATTCGTTTTCTGTTGCAGTATAACAAACTAACACAAACTGAGCAGCTTAAAGTGACACAAATGTATTATCTCACAATTTCTGTGGGTCAGGATCTCAGGCTAGGAGGTGTACATCAGTGGGCAGGAGTCTTTGGGGTGCTGTGTCTACCTCAATGTCAGGAGTGGCACACAGGTGTTGAGAAAGAAACTAAACCTGGCTTCAGGTCCTACCTACCGGTTACACCATACTTCTCTGTGAATTCAGAGTGAAGTGATATTTAAGGGGGTGGGGGGAAGCTCTTCTGGCCAGCTAAATCTATCAATTATTGAATTCTTATGTTCCATGACCAGGTTTGAAGATATTGGCAATCTTATGAGATAAAATTTCTGTCTCACTTTAAAGATATGGAAGCAGATGCTTGGAGAATTTAATTAACTTGCTTAAAATCACACAGCTTGTCCATGAAGAAGGCAGGATTCTAACCTACTTCTTTCTCACTCCATATGCTCTGCTCTTACTGACTATATGACATGCCTGTCAGTAATATTTGAGCTAGCCTTTAAAGATATGTAGGTTTTCAACAGAGATATAATTGGAAATTATCAGCAAGAATCAGAAACAACAGTAAAAATAGGTAAAGAGTTGGGAAGTGTCAGATATGTTGATTGGGCTGTGGTATTTCTAATAGGAGACCTGGACCGTTCCAACCAAATTTTCACTTCCCTTACAAGAGCATTTGATTGGCTCATGCTCTATTTTGATACCAATGACATTTATGAATACTGTCAATGGCTCTATAGAAATATGTGGTATTGCATGTAAAGAAAGTATTCATTCCCTATGCAGGATGTTTTTCTTCAGGACTTTTGGGAGAGATTTCTTTTGAGTTTTCAGATGAAGAAAGCTGAGCTCACTGAACTGAGATACAGTTGGTTTTCCTTAGAAACAGTTGGCCTGCTTAGAAATCTTGGTGCAATATTGATGGCCCCTCCTAACGTGTATGATCTTTATGATCAGTGTGCTTTCCTTTTTGGTTTTACTATCTTTTAATGTATTTCATCTCTGTAAGCTCCCTTAAATTCTTCTTGAAATGAGTCAAGGTATAGATAGACAAGTGTATGAATAAAATTTAGGTAAACGGTGTATAGGCACCACTTCTGAATTTGCAGGTAGGCAGAATTCCTGATGCTCAGCTATCAGTCCTCCTAAGCGGAAGTGAACTGGGTGCCCTGGAACGCTAAGTCATTAGCTTGGCAGTTATGCTATCATCAATAGATCCCAATGGCAGGCCCAGACGTTGCGTTACAAAGATTATGATTCGGACCTCCTGATAAAGATTCCACTCCGGTGTCTCTTTCCTTTAACTTAGACAGTAATTGGATTCACAGGATGTAAAATGGGAGTTGTAAGAAATTAAAGTCCTTCCACAATTACCTCAAAAGCTATGTCAGCTCAATTTAGATAAAAGTATGCTGGCATAGACTCACAGAAAGTGGTACATCAGCAAAGTGGCGATTGTTACAAATAAAAGCTCACACCTCTCTCACATTTTCAGAAATGTAAACTGTATTAGAAAACTGTTGTGATACAACTCTGTTGCAAATAGGCGGTAGGAACTTGGTGTCATGCTAAGCTATTTGAAATAGTGCAGAGTAAAAGCTAAACACAAAAAACAACCCTCATGAGTAATCATCAGCAAACAAGGTGAGTTGAAAAGTGTAGCGCCCCCCCCCCCATAAAAATGGAAGGAAACTAGAAGGAAGTAGGTTACAAAGTGGTTAAAGTATCAAATAATATGAAAGCATGGAAAAGATGGGAATCACACAGTATGAGAGTTGAGAAGAGATTAATGTCCTAGAGAGCTGTGAGGACAGAAGCACAATGAGAGGTGAATGGGAGTGGCACACAAATCATATGGGTAAGGGAAAAGCAAACAAAATAGTCCAGAAGACACTAAGAGAGAGGTAGCATTCTTACATGCCTTTGACATATGTCATAGAACGAACATTGATGCAGCAGGAAATTGGGTTGGAACAATAGCAATGTCACCTGTTGTTAATGTTCTTTCTTGTGAAATCAAGGGGAAAATAAGAGGCTCTTCTATAAGGAATTCATAGAAATTCTAATGCACTAGATTTCATTTAACTCTTGGGACCTTAGATAGCAAGACACGAGGGGACACCCATGTTCATGTAATCACCATCATGAGACTAATGAGTCCAGATGTAAGAGACATTCAGTTCAGGCTTGACTGACTTCCCTGTGGCTGCGGTTAGAAATTGTCATAAATTCCATGGCTAAAAGAGCAGAAATTTATTTTCTCGACAGTTCTGGAGGCCAAAACTCCAGTTTTCCTGAGCCAAAATCAAGGTGTTTGGCTAGGCCACACTCTGTCTTAAGGCTCTAGGGGAAAATCTATTTCTTGTGTCTTCCAGCTTCTGGTGGCTGCCAGCATTCCTTGGCTCATAGCTGAAAAAAAAAGACTTCAAATTCCCAAGCCAACACCTTCTAATCCCTGTTTGCTTCTTTGTCACATCGCCTTTCCTTTGTGTGCATCAAATATCTCTCTGTCTCTTTGTCTGTCTTTCTCTCTCTCTCAAGCATACATGTGATGAGAATTTAGGGCCCACCTGTATGGTCCATGATAATCTCCCCATATCAAGACCCTTGACTTAATCACATTTACAAAGTCCTTTTATCCAAATAAGGTACATTCACATGTTCAAAAAGAGTAGGACGTGGTATCACTGGAGACCGTTATTTAGCCTATGACAGTGCCGACTTCAAACATAAGGTGGTGTCTTGGCATAAAATTAGGACTTTGATGTAAATTTACTTTTTGTGAGCCTCTCTAGGCCTTGGTTTTATTCATCTGTCACCTGAATATGGTGTGACTTGTATTACTATCATTGTGAAAAGCAAATGAGGTCATGTTTGTGGCACTATAAAAATATAAAGCAGTGTAAATATTTTACTGTCAGTCTATTATAGTCTAATAAAAATTAGTAATATTTTGATGGATTAATAATGTAATAACTGTGATAACATAAGATAGGATTTGAGGGAATCTGGGAAGACTTATAGGATCAAAAACAATCTCCTCTTTTGTCCTCTGTTGTCTTACCTTTTAAATGGGAATGATAATAGCACCTAAATCCTAGGATTGTTTTCAGGATTTAATGGAATTAGCTGATGTGTATAAAATACTCAGAAAGAGTTAGGCATATAGTACAGTTGATAATAATGATAATAAAAAGCCCCCCCTCCAAAAAGCCTCTGGGTAATTGGTCTGGAATTTGGGAAAAAGGATGACCATGGACATGCAAAGGAGACCCTGGAAGACACGAGATTGTAAAAAAAAAAAAAAAAAAATTCTGATATACCCCTCATGTGGCAAATACTGTTTTGGGTTAATCCCTGTCTTTAAAACTTTTTTTTTGTATTATTACTTAAAATGAGCACATCCTGTTTTTAGCATTCAATATTTCTGTTAGTTACTTGCATAAAGACAGAGAGAAGTGCCTTAAATAGAACCCAGAGAATACCACTTGGGTTCTATGCTGTCTATAAAATAGGCCATTGAGGAATTAGGAGGAATTAGGATGGAGAAAGTATGAGGATTTTTGACCCTCATGTATCATGTGTGAGCCTATGACTTCGTACATCAGCTCAGGTCATGATCTCAGGGTTGTGAGATCGAGCCCCGTGTGGGGCTCCATGCTTAAGATTCTCTTTCCTTCTACCCCTCAGCCCACCCTGCTCCTGCTCTCTCTCTCTCAAAAAAAGAGATGAGCTTGAGAGAGGTTCGTAAAATATAGAATAATTGAGTATGAAATTATAAGGGAGCACTAGGACAATAACTTTAAAAAAACTTGGATATTTATTTCTAGAAACTTTTTTTTCCACATATACTCTGGAAATAAGGTGTGTCTAACAGTCTATGCTATATGCTAATTCCTGCTGCCTGATTTGTTTTATGTTATAAAATCTGAAATTAAGTTAAATCTTACTGTGTATGGCATAGATTTGCTGAAAATGGGAAATAGCAGTTGCAGAAGTGTTAAAGAAAAACAGTTTCAAAGTGGGGGAGTGAGAAGGAGCAACAATAAAAACTGATGAGAAAACCACCTAAGAAAAGGTGAGAGTTAAATTTAAGAGACTCTGAAAACTAGGAAGGATAAAAGAAAATAGACCCACAGTTGGATGTATTTTGGTAAGCTCTGTTAATTTCCGTGATGAAGAGAAAATCATGCAAGCATACAAGGAGAAAACAAAATACACCTCTACACAAAACAAAAGCAAGAATCAGATTTTCGTCAGACATCTCATCCTCTCCCCTTCCCATCGGCCAGTGCTGGGAGCCATAAAAAAGCACAACTCTATAATTGATCTTGCCAAAATCTTCCTATAGGCTCTCTTTTTCTGTTTACCTTAAACTGCATCCTCTCTTTCCCTCATGTGATGTCTCATCAAATGATTGGAAAGAATACTGGACTGAAAATGAGAAGGTTTGGATTCTGGTTTTTGCTCTGTTCTAACCAAACTTCTCCATTTTCAATTATGTTTTGTCATTTGGGACTTCAGTTTCCTTGCACTGTTAATGAGTTTGAAGTAGTTAATTTGTAACAGCTGTGCTACCTGTAACATTTTTCTTTCTTTTTGATAGTGAGGCGGTCCAAACATGTTTTACAATTGCTATAGAGTTTGAGGAGTGACTTTGTAATTTGGAACCAGGAACCAGAATGCCATGGACATACGAGGTCCCCCCCCCAATGATATTGTTGTTTTGTTCAAAAGTGTATTCTAATAACCTTTTTTAAAAATTATTTTTAAAGATTTTATTCATTTATTTGACAGAGAGCACAAGTAGGCAGAGCGGCAGGCAGAAGGAGAGGGAGAAGCAGGCTCTATGATGAGCAGTGAGCCCAGCCCCGGGCTTGATCCCAGGACGCTGGGATCACGACCGGAGCCAAAGGCAGACACTCAGCCGACTGACTGACTCACCCAGGCACCCCTCTCAGTAACCTTCTAATACTTCCTAGACTGGCCATAAGATACAGAAGCACTTATCATGCTTACCCAGAGTTTTGGCATTATTGCCATAATTTTAACTTGAATAGGAATTTCCTGAATGTAATTACCATCGGCAATTTTAAGACCCATAACTGCTAGACCAATTAATGAGCAATTTTTTGATTAGGAATATTCTAAGCCAACAGAAAAATGTTGAATAATTTAAAAGAAGAACTGAGAAATCAAAAATATCTTAAGCAATGTAATTTTTATGTATTACATGAAAATGTTTGTGGTCTGCCTAATCAGAATGTTTCAGTACGGTGTTCAGTATTCCTCAGTGAAATCAGGAATTTGATAACAACCAATGTGTTCATACAGAAGTTCCTTTCCTTTTTTTTTTTTTTTTTTAAGATTTGATTTATTTATTTGGCAGACAGAGATCACAAGTAGGCAGAGAGAGAGAGAGGAAGGGAGGCATGTTCCCTGCTGAGCAGAGAGCCCGATTCGGGGCTCTATCCCAGGACCCTAGGATCAGGACCTGAGTCGAAGGCAGAGGCTTTAACCCACTGAGCCACCCAGGTGCCCCAAGAAGTTCCTTTCTTAACTTGGTCTCTTTTCAAAGAATAATAGATTTAGCTGTTTTGCAGAGCTTCAGTGCTCCCTTCAAGATGAGTGTGTTTAACAGTGGACCAGTGTCAACATTATGGATATAGCAATCAAGTTTGGCATTGAATGATCTTTCATCAGTGACTAAATGCTGGAATAAAGGCTTTGATCGTTAGATTTATAGATTATTTCAGAGTAGGCAGGGGAATAGGACCTGATTCCAAAGTTATCTTTATAAATGGGAGAGATCATCAGGACCGGGATTGAAGTTCATTAAAGTTACATGCACCCCAGACATATACAGTTGCTGAGCTTGTGGTTAAGTATGATGTTTTAGCCTGTGGAATGTATATTATACATATGCCACCTAGACTAGTAGACACCACTGTAAAGGGCAATTTAGTCATCATAGTGTGTCTTACTCTGATGCTATGGGAGGCAGTGTAGGGAAAGGACTCTGTTGTAGAATCATTGATTTTGAGGATTTTAAATGACCTCAGAATTCACTTTGGCCAATACCTCATGTACTTTTTACTGTTAGCCCAAAGGAAAATAAAAAGTGAGAATTTGTCATCTATAAAAATCAATCTGGAATTTTAATCCTCCCCAAATGGTTCTGGATTCACAAAGTACAAAGCAAGAATATATAACATAGCCGAATTGCATCCATACCCACATGCTGTAACTCAATGAATTCTTTATCTCTCAGATTGATAGAAACAAAATCACTGCTTTCATTCAGAGTGGTATTTATTAATGTTTAGCCATTTTAATTGTAGAAGAAAGTAAAAAGCATGACATTATATATGTGTTACATATCATAGTGTCCTAATTAAATTGTAGGTTATTAATTTATACCCCTATATCCTCAAAACAGTTTTCTTATTAAATATTTTTATTAATGTTTGTGTATTTGAAATGCAGTTTTGATGATAAATCCATAAAAAATTAAAAGAGATTCTTCTATGACTTGTTTACTGATTTTCAGAGCTCTACAAAAGTTAATAATATAATACTCTGAATTTGTGAAATAAAGCATGTAATAAAAATGTCACTGAGCTGCACTTACACATTTTAAGCAGTCATTAAAGTGACTTAATATGATGGTGATATAAAGTAGGGAAAAAGAAAAATACAGTTCTTAAAATCAGGCCATCTACCAAGAGTAATAGTTTTCATAAGAGGAATTTGAATACAGATAGACAAAATATAGATGCATATTAAAAACAACAACACTGTAGAGCTCAGGAAAAGACCTCCTAAACTAATAAAATATGATAATAGAACTCAGTTGGATTAGTAATGATCTTATAAGATGAGAGTTGCTGGTGTCTTAATGTGATAGACCATATTGCATTGAGACCAGTATAAACCTTAAGTGCAATTATGCATTACTCCAAATGCTAATGGAATAGCAGGGACTTTTGGCTTATTTGGGGGACAGTGCACCTCTTCTCAGTTTCCTGAAGCCATTGTTAAAGATGCAGTTCTATAGATAATTTTCAAACATCCTATAACTGTAGAAATAATAAAACAAACCATCTCTTCTGCTTTTGAGCTCCATACTCTAAGTTTACATAGCAAATAAGTGTAGGTGATTGCCAAGTTACACCTCTGTTTCCATTCCCAGCTTTGGGATTTGTGTATGCACATAATGAAGCTCTATTAGTATTAAAGGAATAAATGATCTAGTTTAGCAAACATTGATCAGTGCTACCTAAAGTAACAGCATTGTTTGGGGATTTAACTGCTCAATTTTAGGATTTCACTACTTAATATTGTCATTCAGGCCTCAGGGATTTAACAGCCTACTGGGAAAGTCAGGCTTAGAAATAGATTATAACAATATGGTGTGATAATTAAAGTTTGTACGGAGTACTCAGCCAGTTTGGGATGTGCAACTCTTGCATTGGCAGGTTGAAAAAGACTTTCCAGGGAGGTTCTTCTTGAATGTCTGTGTCTTAAATGAAAAGAAGTTTGATGAGTTTCTGGTAGATTTCGTTTTATTGGGTATTAGAGTTAAATCATTACCTATCTCTTAACTATTTATTCAAACTTAGATCCATTCATTTGTCCTCCAGATATTTTGTTACTATTTATGTATAGGTGCTTGTGATAAACAACTCCCCCAGAAACTAGATATTAAAAAATACTAACCATGTTTCCTATGAAATATCTAAAGCAGAGGCAGGGGCATAAGTTAATGCTATAAGACGTTATACACTTATGCACAAGTTCCCACTGGGGAGTTAACTCAGTCTAGTTGTGGGGAAAGTGGTACAGAGTGGTTAAATAGGATCGGCGGATGAGATAACAGCTAAAATGGGACGGAAAGGATGAACAGGAGTCAGCTAACAAGATGGACCATGGAGAAAAAGCAAGATATGTTTTATGCGAAGGGGCTCCTTGAAAAACAAATAAAGGTATGAGAGGTTTCTGTGTTCAGCCAGCTGCAGTGTGTTAATACTATATTTGGATAGCAAGTTGGGTTTCTTTTCTTTCTTTTTCTTTTCTTTCTTTCTTTCTTTCTTTCTTTCTTTCTTTCTTTCTTTCTTTCTTTCTTTCTTTCTTTCAAGATTTTATTTATTTATTTGACACAGAGGGAGAGATCACAAGTAGGCAGAGAGGCAGGCAGAGGGAAGGAGGCTCCCTACTGAGCGGAGAGCCCTGATGCAGGGCTTGATTTAGGACCCTGAGATCATGACCTGAGTGGAAGGCAGAGGCTTAACCCACTGAGCCACCCTGGTGCCTGCAAGTTGGGTTTCTATGTTCTTGGGCTGCATTTATTCTGAAAGTAGCTAGCCAGAGAGGATTTTAAATAGATCAGATTTTCAGGTTAAAAGGCACGCCGAAAGAAGAGTGCAGAATCCACTGGAGAATAAGTAAGTGGGAAGTTAGAAGACGTGGTATTTTAAGAAATTCAGAGTGTCTGAAGATACTCCAACCAAGATAGTAGCAGGGGGGGGGATGCAGACATGATTCCATGTATTAGGGCTACTAAGGAGAAAAAAAACTAGTATTTTTGTTGTTTCTATTCTTATTTCATGAAAGATTTAAGGTAGCTTATAGGGATATATAAAACGCAACAGAAAAGCAAATTAGCTCATAAGATATACTACCATAAGGGGAATTAATGAATGATCAATTAGCAGTTGGGCTGAGGAAGAGGGCTGAAGAAAGGATGACAGTGCCTTGGTTTTTGCTTGGGAAATAGACAAATGCAATACTTCTTTACTGAAATAAGTAGTAACATGGGAAAATTAGCCTACCTTGGAAAAACACAAGTTCATTTTTGTATATGTTGAATTTGAGGTACGGTTGAATCATCTAGAGGAGAATGTTGAAATGACAGTTGGATATTTTTGCTGAAAACTTAGGAGGATGGTTTGAGCGACATTAACAAAGACATGGTATAGTAACAAATACGTGCTTCAAAACCTCCAAATAAAAACTATCCCAAAGCTTAGTAGTCTAGAACAGATATTTATTTTTTGCTCCTGGGCCTGTAGATTAAATGTCGCTCTGCTGGAGTAAGTTAACACTCATCTTTGGGCTGTACCATCTCAGTACTACTTCATATGTCTCCCTATCCTGGGACTAGACATTCCGCAAGGGATATTCCTTTCATGATGTGTAGCGAAGATGCAAAAAGAGCGAGCAAAAGCCCATGATGTGTCTTGAGGTCTCAGTGTGCTGTACACCTAGCAAATTACCTTGTGCTCATACTCCATTGAGTGAAACAAATCCCATGGCCCAGCCAGTCATCAGAAGGGCCAGAAAGTATATTCTCCCCAGAAGACACTATGAAAAAGGTAGGGAGTATTCTGAACAAAAATGCAGTTTCCCAAATATAGTGTCTGGATTTATAGCGTTGGATGACTTCACTGAGTGAGAGGGTTAAGGGTAGAGGAGATGATGAGAACACACTCAGAAACACTAGTGTTTAAGGAATAACCCCAAGAATGAAAATAAAGGATGGGATAAAATTAGGGAAATAGTCTCTGAAGTCAAAGAAGGGAAACTTCCGTGAGTAGGATGAAGAAGACATCGTCTCATCCTATGCAGTGTTCAAATCAGGACTGAAAGTGACTTTTGTTTAGTCATTTGGAGTTAATTAAGAAGTTCAGTTTCTGGATAACGGAGGCAAATACAAATTGTAATAAAGAAGTGGAAGGGAAATGAAGAGGGGATCACTATAAACTACCCCTTCGAAAAATTTGTCAGCAAAGGAAAAGTGGGGGGACCTGAAATGGATAGACTACCTATGTTGAGAAAGTGATACTCCTCTAAAACCGCTTACAACGTTAGACCAGCATTGTAAGCGGTTGGAAACGTTGGAAAATAATTTATTTGAAAATGGTAATAAATCAAAAACTCTACCCTCTGATGACAATATCTTGAAATCCACTTAAGGTAGTTAACTATATATAAACAAATGGATTTATTGTGATTATTAAAAAAATTAGTCTCAGAAGTTTTATTCCTGTGTACCAGGTATTACATTATTAAGATGCCAGTGTAAAAATATAAATAAAACCTAATTCTGATGTCAAGGAAATTCATAGATGAAATATCCATGTGTCTGGAGTTATGGTTACAAAACCTGTGTGTGTGCTCATCAATTCACCTGAGAAATTCAGCTGTTTATATATAAGGCTTAAAAATCATGTGATTTACTCCAAATACTCATTTTCCAGATTTAGTCCAAGGAATGAAAATTTGATTGAGTAGACCAATTTTGAGGATTTACATTGCTATAAATTTATTACTTCACATCTAATGTTTGTGCCTTTAAAATGTAGAAATGTCAACAAAGATTGCTGCTCTCTTTGGTGGAAACGATCCAGAAAGCAGGGAAATGTGTGGGAAAAGTGAAAGAGAAAGAAAATTTTGTATTTTAAATCAGGTCTGAAAGGATGAGTTCAAAGTTATTATGCATATATATGCATATGCATAAAAGCCAAGGCATTTGAAACCATTGCTTAGCTAGAAAGACTAACAGGTGATGGCATTTATAAAAATTACTGTTTTTTAAATTGCTCAAACTCCCATTTATTGCTCCTCAGAAGCATCTAAATAGGCTTTTTCCCTCCTCTAAATCTTTGATACGCTGGTTTATCCAGTGCTGCCTACAATCACCCGATCATCAGATTCTGAGAGTGATAGGTAGTTGTAGCTTACGTTGCTCAGTTTCCAACATTCTCTCTTTTTTACTAATGAGCTTCAGACCATCAGCAGACAAATTTTAACATTGAAATAACAAAAGCTTGTTCTGATTTTTTTTTAGTGTAGTTGACATACAATGTTACTTTAGTTTCAGACGTCCAAAATAGCAATTCAGCATCTCTATATTTTATGCTATGCTCACCACAAATGTAGCTGTCATCTCTACTATAAAAGCCTATTATAATATCATTAACTATATTCCCCGTCATGTGCCTTTTATTCCCATGACTTATTCATTCCATAACTGGAAGCCTGTATCTCTCACTGCCCTTCACCCATTTTGCCCACCTCCCCAGTCTTCTCCCCTCTGTCAGTCGTCAATTTGTTTTCCTTATTTATCAGTCTTCTGGTTGGTTTTATTTTGTTTTGTTAGATTCCAAATATAAATGAAATCATATGGTATTGGTCTTTTTCTGTCTGATTTATTTCACTTGGCATAATACTCTCTAGGTCCATCTGTGTTGTTGCAAATGGCAAGATCTCATTCCTTTTTATGGCTGAGTAATAATGCTCTGTATGTGTGTGTGTACTTTATTCATCCATCTTTGATGGACATTTTAGGTTGGGTCCATAGGTTGGCTATTGTACTTAATGCTGCAGTAAACATAGGGGTGCATATAGCTTTTTGAATTAGTGGTTTTGTTTTCTTTGGGTAAATACCCAGTGGTGGAATTACTGAATTGTATGGTATTTCTTTTTTTAATATTTTGAGGACCTCCATATTGTTTTCCACAGTGGCTGCACCAATTTACAATCCAGTGAAGGAGGATTCCTTTTTCTCCATGTCTTTGCCAACACTTGTCATTTCCTTTTGAGTCTACTCTTTCTGACAGGTGTAAGGAGTTATCTCATTGTGGGTTTGATTTTCATTTCCCTGATGATGAAAAGAAAAAGAAAAATGTGAATTAATCCAGTTTCATCAATATTGAGAACTTAACATTTGGCCTTTTAAAAAGTGTTAGGGAAATAAAAGGACAAGTCAGACTGGGTGAAAATTTGTGTGTGTGTGTGTGTGTGTGTGTGTGTGTACACTGACAAAAAGCTTGCATTCATACATATAATTTTTTAATATATGAAGAATTCTAACTAAAATAAAGACAACCCATAAAATAAAGACAACCCATTAGAAAATTTTGAGTAAAATCCTCATAAAAAATAATACTGCCAAATATGCATGTTAAAAAGATATTCAGCATTATCAGGCATTTCAAAGTAAAACAGTAAGATACCACCACACATCTACTTGAATGGCTAAAGTAAAAGATTGACATAATGCCAGGGAACAGGAACTATCATATATGGGCTGGCAGGAGAGTAAAGTTTCTAACCATTTTTAGAATCGATTTGGTATTTTCTTGTACAACTTTGTGTGGTGACAACTACACTTACCAAATGTGAGCATTTGTACTGTATAATGAATGTCAGATCATTGTGTTGTTGAACCTGAAACTGATAAAGTATTGCGTGCCAACTATACTTCAATTAAAAACAAACACAGTTTTGAAAAGTTAAATGTAGTCATGTAAAAAAAGAAAAGCTCCAAACTAGAAACAACCCAAAAGAAAATATATGAATTGATAAACACCTTTGGTTTATTCACACAAGGTAAAACTACTCAGAATAAAAGGGAATGCTCTATGTATTAATATAGACAAACTTTACAATATGATACTAAGCAAAAGCATCCACATAAAAAGTACATATTTGGCATTTATAGAGTTTTAGAACAAGGAAACCAATCTACAGTTAAAGAAATCAGTTTTGTGGTTGAGAATATAAATAGAAAAGATTTTTAAAGGGAAATTAGAACACTGGGCAACAGAAACCTTCTATATTGCATGGTGCAACACTTAAATTGTATCCTTGAAATGGGTATATTTTATGTAAATAATGCTTCAGTACAGCTGAAATGAGCATAAACAGAGTCAAAAGGCAAACCACAGCATGGAAAATTTGTATTGTGTGTCTCAGGCCAAACGCTTAATTGTTTATAGGATAAAGACAATAAAAAATTTAAATCCTTAGAAAAATAGACAGAGAATAGACATAAGAAAGATAACATATAAAGAGAAGTTCAGTACACTGTTAATGAAAATGTAAATGACAAAGAGGAAACGTTTTTACCTAATTATTTATTGGACATCAAAATGTTTCATTATACTATTGGTAAAATTTAGGGAAATATCTTTTTATATATTTTTTTGTTGGATGGCATTTTGACAAATTTGATCAAAAGAGCCATAATCTTTGAGTTGAACATTGTACATCTAGGACTATTGCTACTAATGTAATGTAATTATTACTAATAATTATTACAAGAACTAAACTCACATATGTCTGAGTTGATTTACATACAGGTGTTGTCTGTAATCTCATAGTAAGGGAAATGATGATTCCCACAATCCATAGCAGACAAAATAAATTAGGGAAATTCAAGCTGTGGACTACTACAGAGCCATTACAAAGAACAAAACAACTCCTTATGGACTAATAAGAAGGAGCTTCCAGGCCCTGATATAAACAGTTAAGGGGCAGAGACAAGGGGCAGGACTATACATGTACACATGTGCACAAGTGCACACTTAACTCTGTGTGCTATTGGATAGTTTGTTCAGATAGAAAAGCTGAATGGTGCTTTTATTTTGGCACTCTTTGCTCAGATCATAATGACAAAGTTGACTTTGAGTGTCTCCAGATTGAGGGAAAGTCCAGTTTTCTAGGAGAATTTATGCTTGGAATCTTAACTAATTTTTAACATTCAATAATTGAATGGTTTACCTGAAATCAAACCAGTTTGCCCTTCAGATACTCATGCTTATGAGAACAGGACAGAAATACTGTATCATTAGTCATCGTATACCAGCATTATACAGTTCTCAGGGGCATTTTTCCTGGATTCATTGAGCCTTTTGATTCATTGAGAGGCCAGTCTTTGCCATGTCAAATCCCTGCTGCTACTTGCAATGTCTTTCAATTGATAAGGTTTTTTTGTTAGTTTAATATGGTAGCCCAACCACATGATGTCTTGCGCAAGCCAAACCTTGTAACTTACCTGTAAAAAGAGCTTCTGATTGTGCCAAAGGAGGAAATGTACTGTTAAATTTTGACTGTATAGACTATTACCCTAACTCTAGGAGTTGGTTTTTCTTCAATGATTTGCTGATAGTATGAATGTGCAAAATTTTAGTGCATCCTGTTTGAAGTGTTTGTATTAAGAACAAAGGAAGGGAAAGTCCCATTAGGGAAGAAATAAAAATAGATTTGAGAGATTTAACACAACACAGACCTATTTTTTCTACTTAATTTCTGACTCCAAGTATTAGATCAAATTCCATAAATTACACAGAAAAGTGTTAAAACTGACAAAAGTCCGAGTCCTCATTCTTGCTGTAAGATTTAATCATACCAAAGTATATTTTTCTAAGTGTACATTAAAGTGAGAAAACTTTTTCTATTGTAGGTTACTCGCTATATCATGGCAGTGTAACAAAAGGGAAAGGCAAATTAATTTAGTTAGAATTCCTGCAAAGAAACCAGAGGTGATATTTTATTTATCTGAATTTTATAATAAAAAGAAACTAAGTGTTACTCTAAAAAGTACAATCAATATTTAATCTCATTGACCTTTCATAATACAGTTCCTTAAGAAGGTTATGGACATAGTAAGTAAGAAAGAAAATATAAATTTGGCATTAATGTGAGAGAGGGACTCAAATGGCAGAGACAGACTCAGACAAATTAAGAAGTCAGGGAACAAAACTGTGGAAGCACATTCCCAGAATTAAAGAGAATGAATGGAGAGAGGGTGGATAAATGAGGGGAAGGGAAGGCAGAGAGATAATTATTAGATAGACTCCAGAGGTTCCAAAGTGTTAGGTAAATTACTCTTGTCAACTGTTTCCCTGAGGCTGTGACTTCAGGGTGTCATTAATTTTTACTTCTTATCATTACTCCTGTTAAACACTCTAAGATTTCATTTGCTCTTTAGCTCAAGGAGTTCCCCTGGTGAAATGTTTTTTAATGACCTCTGGGTGTGACCACATCAATTCCAGCATAATGATGCCAGGCAGACCTCCAGACTAGAAACTCAAGTACCTGCTCTCATTTTGCATGTTTCTCTCTCACTTATTGAAACTTAGGTTTTGTTTTTCTTTTTTCTTTTCTTTTCTTTTCTTTTTTCTTTTCTTTTCTTTTCTTTTCTTTTCTTTTCTTTTCTTTTCTTTTCTCTTTCCTTTTCTTTTTTCTTTTCTCTTCTTTCTTTCTTTCTTTCTTTCTTTCTTTCTTTCTTTCTTTCTGCATTATAAATGGAATACTGCATAGAAAGGACATTATGGATTATAAAAGGGAAAAAATTAATTTTCTATTGACCAGGATCTTTGAAGCATAATGAACAAATATTTTCCTATCATAGATTTGATTATATCTTTGGCTTAAAACCACTTTCTGTTGGCACCTGGCTGGTGTAGTCTGTTAAGCGTCTGACTTCTGGTTTACGCTCAGGTCATGATCTCAGGGTTGTGAGATCCAGCCCTACTTTGGGCTCTGGGTGCTCAGTGTGGAAGTCTGCTTGAGAGTCTCTCTCTCTTTGCACCTCCCGCTCATACACATGCTCTCCCTCAAATAAATCAATCAATCTGTGTAAAACCACTTTCTGGGGAAAGCATTTGAGCCAAAAAACCAAAGCTGTGCCTATTAAAGGGTGGGTGTAACATTGCCTTATTAAGTGTTAAACTTCAAAAACACTTTCTATTATTCTTTATATTAACACTATATATTAAGGTATAGTTAAAAATGAAGGACTCTCTAATTGGAGGATTGTGACATTTGGCAATGAGTGAGAATGAAATGCTTATATTTCATATATGTATTGTCTAAGTTTTTCTTATTAAAAATTACATTTTTAGAAAATGCCTTACTTGTACTAAATAGATTTCAAAATAATATTGTTGTCTAGACTCTAGACCAGACTTACACACTAACGTACTCCACCTCTGCCATTAACCTTCCAAAAAACTAAAGGAAATTCCCTTTAAACATTTATTTGAGGGGTGCCTGGGTGGCTCAGTGGTTAAACATTTATTCGATGTGAACTTTATGAAAGCTAGAGGATTTCTTTAGATATCTTAAGTCCAGTCTGCCACTAGTTAGTGTAGTTTAATTTTACAGCTTGTATTTAGAAGTCTTTTTTGTTAAAAAAAAAAAAATTAGGCCAAACCATTTGAAAATGTAATTTCTGACTAAGAACACGTTTGGAAAATGGTAGCATCATATGGTTTAGTTGTCTATAAAATTATATTTTGGGTTACATTCAGACATTCTCGAAGACCATATTTATTCCTAAGTAAGTAAAATTATAATAAATGACAATATGATTCCGTAGAATAATAAATTTATTTATATTATTTACATTGTATCCAACTACCTGTGAACAACTTACCATCTGGTTGTGAGTTAATTGATTTTGGAAAATTGTTTAAGGACAGAATTTAAAATTTGGAGACAGGCAAATTTTGTAACTGAGGAGAAGTGTTTGATTCTTGATTTTTTTTCTTTCCCACTCTTTCTCTTTCTTGGTATATTCTTTGGTATCTTCAGCAAGTAAAATATTCCCAAACCAAATCACTAAACCTCATAAAATGCACAGAGTCATTTCAGGCTTCTCTCTGTTGGGTATCTTCCTTTATTTATACCATTAGTGTTTACGTAGGCAGGCAGTCCTATTACTTCAAGAAAACATAAATCCAAAAGAATTGTGATTTACAGAAAACTCAGACTTCTTAAATTGTGCCAATGCTTGAGAGACCTTAAGATTTCCTAATACATTATTAAAACCAAATCAAGACAACTTGTTCACCAAATGTCTCTGTTAAAATGTTGCTTTCCATGGTGGCCATAGAGTTTGCATACATGAATCAAATGCTAATCAGATTGCTTCTGAAGACAGCCATTAAGAATCATCCTGATCTCTAGGATATAGTAGGTACCAATGAGTTTCAGTGAGAGGAACAAAGGGAACAAGTTATTCTGGTCAGTTTCCATTAATTTTAATCACTAGCACCATTTTCTCTTTCATTTGAAATGTTAACTGTATATGAATTATCAACAAATGTACCTTAAATAATAGCGTTTAGTCCTCTTTACAATTTGTGCCCATTCTTTAACAACATATTCCCACAATTAAAAAGATGATAAAAATAAGTGAGATGGTATATTAAGTGAAGATTTTTAACATATTCTGAATTGGCTATACCAAAGGAGGTCAGATCTTGCTGGAAAGAAAATGTATTCATTTCTTTTTGATTGTGACCCAAAATAGTCACACTGCATGATTGTGGCATACAGTTTGATGCTGTAAGCTTTGAGTTTTCTTCCTCATTTAGACATTAGCCCTTTCTTCACAAAACACTCTGACCATGACTTTGGGAAGATGGTGATAGGGAAAAAGGAGAAGTGCCTTTTTTTAAAAAAAATTTTTAACATGGACAATGGAAGTGATTTAATTCATTAGAAGATGCCATGACTGTGGGTGTGTGCATGAGCATTTATGGTGTATTCAAATAAAGTTTCAAAAAATAAATACAAACAAAAAATAAATAACAACAAAAAAAAAACTTTCATGAGATAAATGGCAGCATCATATCTATAATGCTGTAACCCGGTGTCATTTTGTACAGCTGCTACTTTGTTCTGAAGAATCACAGGTAGTCTTAATGTCATCTAGTCTAAGTAGGTTCTATTTCTTCTGACAGTGTCAGTCAGCTGCTAGTGGCTAGTGGTTGTGTTGAGCAGGATCCTCAAAACCAGGCTAGCTTCTCAGCATTCCATGTGGTAATTACTTAGAAATAGATGATAGATGTATGAGAGTGGTGGAACTCTTCCCATCTTATTTGGTATTTCTGATCTAGTACAGTTTTTTATTTTACCTCTGAGGAGCCATGCTGGGAAAGATGATTGGCATTTATTGAGGCACTACTCTATTCCAGATCAGGTGCTCTGCTAATAAGCATGTTGTAGCTATTCATTTATTCCTGATAGGAATGTTATGGTGGCATCATCTTCAGTTGACAGAGGAGATGGTGGAGTCTTACATAGATTAAGTTGCATGCTTAGGACATAGAGGTAAAGTCAAGACTTAAGTTCAGCAAGGATAATTCGATTTCCTATCCTGAATTATTTCAATCTTCTATCATTACTTATCTCACGTCAGCAGTATCAGAATTAGAACCCTATTTCTGGATTAGAATCTACTGTTTTTTTTCCCCCACTAATTAGTTTTTTTTAGTGAACAGACATAATTGGTTGATAAAATATAGAGCAGGTCTTTGGAAAAATTAGAGCCATGGATTTTCCCTGTTGAAAGGGACGTCAGCTGTTACCTACCCCAACCATTGCTTTTATGATCAAGCCTTCCCTCCTCTATCATTAATAAAAAACTAGCCAATGACTGAACCACTGTACTAACTCAAAACCTGTTCAAAGAAACAATATTTTATATACTTATACATTATTTATTTTGAATTAAAGTCATTTGCCTTATTCTGCCAATAATTCTTAAGGATACATAAATATATTACTTTGTATAAAAATTGCTCAGAAATGCTATTCAGTGGAAAGAGTTTTACTCAGGGTATTGGTTAAGTAATTTCTAGTCCTGATTTTAATGCCTATCAAATTTGAGCTTGTAAGTAGATCATACGCTTAACCTAGGATTCTAATTTCTAAAAGATATTTGATCTCTATAACAACTATTCCAATATGTTCAATTCAGTAAATATTATTGGGGGTCTTATGTATGATGGGCATTATAGAGAGATGTGATACCACCTGAATAAACCAGAATCCTTGTTGGTGTAGGACACAAACATGTAAATATAGACAAACATAAACTGTGTTGGTAAAGTTTTATTATATGAAAAAGATCTTTATTATTAGGGAACATGAAGTAAAAACAAAACTTTAAGTATTTTTCTGAGCCTCAAGTAAGAATAAATGTTTATGTGCTTCAAGAAAAAAACTACACAAAGACAAGTAAAATATCACGATAATTATCATTACCCTGTATATATGTCTTAGTCTCTTAGCCCCCAGAAAATAGCAGAAATTCATGTAGTCTTGAGAATGAGATTATTTTAAAAACATGGAGGTGATTGCAGTAGGAGTCACAATTAACATAATCACCTTTAAGAAATACTCTGAAATGATTGTGCCTTATAAAATGATGGTGCTTTGGAGAGTGCAGGAGTCGGCCACCACTCTAGACCGGAGAATTCACAGTTTTCAGGAAGCAGGATCTTCACTATAGTGATACAATACCATAAAGTTGTCTCTGATATGAAATAACACAAAAAGCCATTGTGAATGCAAAAAATCATACAAATTTCATTGTTCCTTGAAAACATATTTAAGTGCAAAGTAGGAACCCACTGTAATACTTTAACCTCATTGGCCACAAGTAATCTCTAAGATGAGAAGTCATATTTACTATTAGAGCATGAGGACAGTCTCATATCAAATGTACTTCATTTTGTTTTCTTGAACCCCAAAATGTTGATGTTTATATGGAACTAATGCATGCTGATCTGCTTTTCCTCAGCAGTAATTTCTTTTTCAATCAGTATCTATTTACCGTCCTATCTAGCCAGTGTTTCCATAATCTGGAATTAAAATGGACAGATCAGAATACTTACTATAAAGTATTAGATTTGTATTCATCAATCTGTGTTCACTTAACTGATTGTGACAAAAAAAAAAAGTATGGCAAGGTATCTGTCTCTGATTAGGAAACGTTGGCCATTAAGTTACATATATGTTCTTTTTTTTTTTTTTTAAAGATTTTATTTATTTATTTGTGAGAGAGAGAGAGAGAGCGAGAGAGCGCACAGGCAGATAGAGGCAGAGGGAGAAGCATGCTCCCTGCTGAGCAAGGAGCCCTATGTGGGACTCGATCCCAGGACGCTGAGATCATGACCCGAGCCGAAGGCAGCCGCTTAACCAACTGAGCCACCCAGACGTCCCTACATATATGATCTTTAATCTACATATTCATTGAGTCAACCGTTCAACAAATATTTTTTGAATACTGGCTTGGTGAACAGTCTCTATAAGGTGTTAGGGACACAATAGTGAGGGAGAAAACAGACATGGCCTCTGTCTTTACAGATCTTAACTCCATGGGAGAGACCAAATAAAGAAGAAAATTATAAGTTGTGATTTAGAGGAAAAGAATATGAGAGAAAATAGCAGGGATCTGCTTTAAAATGGGGGGGGGTCATAGAAGGTTTTTATGAAAATTGGTATTCATTGTGAGATCTGTTGAATAGAAGAGAGCTCACAGGGTGTGGAAGAGAAGGTTAAAATGGAGTTAGTCAATGTAGGTTGTATAATGGGCAGAGACATTTGCAAAATTACTAAGACAAGAACAAAGAATATTGACTCTGAGTAATTGCAAGATGGTTAGCATGCTGGAAAGCAGGGAAAGGAGCCAGGGAGATTGCAGTCGTGGCCAGACCCAGTTTACACAAGGTACTGTTAACCCTGGTCAGGAGCTGGGATTTTTGTTGCCACAAAACATGTGAATATCTAGAGGTCTGCACACAAATTGAACTCATTAAGTTATTTGTGTACCCTGTATTGTACTTAAGATACACTCTTCTTTTTTTTTATTCAGTCATTAAGTCATTTCTTGATTCTCCCATTCATTTTCTGAATGCCAAACTTGAAATATCAAGAATCAAAAAGTTGTAAGATAGGTCTCTTCTCCCCCTTCCATAAGATTATAATCAAATAGGGATAGGCAGATTTTATCTTATAATATAAAATGTGTTAATAAAATTGAAAATGCAATAATATTTCACTATTGCTACAGTCAGCAAAAACTTTTTAGAAAAGATGTTTACCCTTGACCTCTTGAAGTCCCTAGTAAATAATATGCCAAGTAAGTCAGGCATTCTAATCAATGGGCCTAGACCTGGTGAGTTTGTTCAGGGAATGCATCTGGCATGTATAGTGCAAGAGAAGATGTGGCTCAAAAAACAGATTGGAAACAAATTATTAACCTGTTTTAATACTGGTATCAGTGTTTTTAATAGTAATCTGTTAGGCCAAAGATTTTTCAGGTGGAAACATGACCTAATAAGGGGGTGGATTTTAGGATGAATGCTCTTGCCTGTATCTCAGGCCACCATTTAGCTCCTAGAGTTTATCTGCTTTTCCCTTCATGTGCATATAGAGATTTTATGGCACTCAGACTTTATCATGGATATCTTCCTCATGAGATCCCTAAACAGTCACAAATCTAAATTCATTATGGACACTTGACACATGATAATTGGTTTTTGTTAGTTTACTGTGACTGCAGTAACAAGTGACCATAAACTCAGCATCAAAAGACACAAGTTATATTCTTATAGTTCTAAATTTAGAAGTCTGAAATCAAGAGGTTGGCAGAACTGCGTTCTTTCTGGGAGCTTCAGGGAAAAAAAGATCTGTTTACCACCTTCTATCAGACATTTGCATACATTTGCTTATGGTTCCTTCTGTTTTCAGAGCTCATCACTCTAACCCTTGGTTCCATGGTCACATCTCCTTTTTCTGACTTGAACCTCTTTTTTATTATTATGTTAGTCACCATACAGTAAATCTTGAACCTCTTTTGATGACTTTCGCCCATCTGAATAACACAGGTTATTCTTTCCATCTCAAGGTGGTTAACTTAATAACATTTGCAGTCACTTTTACCCTGGAAAGTAGCATATTCCCAGGGTCTAGGAATAAGGCTGTAGATATCTTGGGGGACATAATTCAGACTTCCATAGTTCTGCAAATGTCATTGGCAAATTGTGAGTTCTGAACTCTTGGGCCCTCAATACTTGATTGAACATTTTTATCTTCTCAACAGGGAGCAGGATGGCAGAGCTTCAGAGGTGCTGAGTAGGAGACAAAAAGCTGCATGATTTTGCTTTACTTTTCTACCTAGTTGCATTTTACTAAAGTGACATTGTCGCATTGAAGGGAATAAGGGGGCCTTTGAGATCTTGCCATGTGCAGGATCCTGTGATGCTGAGATCCAGAAGAGCTTTCATTCCCATCCTCCTTCCTCAGAAGGGAGTCTGTCACTCTGCTGGAAGCCTCTTTGAAGCAGCCACAGCTTTGGTGTTGCTGAGTACAGGGACTTCTCAGAAAGAAACTAAAAACAAAACAAAACAAAAAAACCACTGCTCTTCTTCACTTCCTGTCAACGAGAAGAGTCCAAATTCAAAAGAATGCTCTTTCCTTGGTTTTTCATATGTCTATTAATAGGATAGTGCCAGGCTGTGACCAGGAGCTGATAGCAGATTCATGAAGCTAATGAGAATGGAATTAGGGTACTAGCTATGTCTCATTTGTGCAATTATGAGTAATACAATGGAGGTAATTACCCCATGCCTTTTAGTAAGATGTTATTCTTGAAGACACCAAGAAGCCTTTAAAAGCATGAAGCCTCTAATCTTTACATTTTAATTGGCAAGAATGTTCAAAAAAATAAAGACTACATCTGTACCAGTGGCCAAATCAACCAGCCTGAAGATTTACTTTTTTCCTCTTCATACTTTTTATAAGTTTAAGTCATTTAGCACAATGTCTGAATCACATGTGAAACAAAGGAGTCACTGAGCAGGTTTAAGTGCAGTTATCAAGTCGCTGTGACTGAGGTATGAGGCCTCATGTACCTGGACAAAGCAGTTGCTTTATTTGCAATAAATGAAGACTTGCTGAGAATTGGAAGAATTAAGGTCCAGAATCTAGGTACTTGAGTAAATAGCAAGTATTTAGGAACAGGAAAGTGCCTTAGACTTTGGGGCATAGAAATGACTCTTTCTAATTCCGTATTAAAGATAGGTGGTTCTGAAAAAAAATTTATAGGTGATTCTGGGCTTACTAGTTAATGATTGAGAAAGGGCCAGTTCTAAGTACGGTTTATTAGGAGGCTAGTAAATTGATTTCCAAGTCTGGAGTCCTCTTGACTCATTGCTTTTCCTAAATCTTAAATTTCACTATCAACTTGTGGAAATTTGATCCATTGTCCACAATTCTGGGGACTATTATAATTAAAGAAGTGTCTGTTGACTTAAACTTGGTCCCTGTCATAACCTGTGCCTTCCAAATGAAGTCAGGAGTTTCAGATTTTCAATTTCTGTGGCAAACCAAATGTATGTCCCTCATTCTCAGAATTGAATCACGTTTTTCCTCAAGTTAGGAAGTCTAGTACTCTATTAGTAAAAATGTTTTCTTTTTAAAAAACTTTTAACTTAGGGAAGTATGTTTGGAAATCAGATTTTTTTTCCAGGAAAATAGTAAGTAATGACTAAGGTGATTGATAAGCTTTTTGAACTCACACTGTGGCTTAGCTTGTAAGTCTTCTGAGTCCCTTTGAGGTTTTTAACAAGGGAAGAGATGAGGTGTGAAGAGGTTCTAGTTTCTGGTGGAAGTGAAAATGGAGAAGGCACTGGGGTATGGAGGGTTTACAAGTCAACAGGGACCTAGAAATAATCTTCCATTCATTATGACTTGTGTTTCTCTAGGTAATAACCTCTGAGATTCCAACGTAGGCTGTGATAAATGGGTCAAGTAAGGCATAGAAAGTATCTCCAGGTTAAGGCTATAAGGTTGCCAAAAGCTCTCATTTTGGGGGCCAGTTGCTAATAGCAGAACTCTGTGTAATATCCTTTCAGCCACATTTCTGACACGCCCACCCTGTGTTGCAGCTGGAAAATGCTGGAGAGCTCCTTCCTCGGCAGTTTGTCTCCAGCATTCTCTGAGAGAGGTTAATATTGTGCTCACATTAAAGGAGAGATATTCAAAGAAATTGCATCTTTTATCCAGAACATACATTGAAGGGTGAATTTAGAGGTCAGAATAACTATAACATACACATGATGGTGAAGCATAAGATAGTATTATGCAAACTGTACAACATTGCCATACATATAGTGTACATATTATGTTGGAAGAAAGAGGTTTGCTTAAAATCCAGTATAAACATTTTGATTCCTTAAGCCGGGGATTTTTCTTGTGGAACAGAAATCACTCTGTGTTCAGGTTTGCCAGACCCTCCTTGAGTCACCCTAAGAAAAATGGAGCTTGGGTAACGGGACACATGGTACTGCCATGAAAACTAACGTACTTTGTCTTTCATTCAGGAGTCTCTTGTCTTCTGTGAGCAACTGTAAAGGTGTGACAAAGATGTTAAGTTGAAAGTAACTTCTTGTTCTTGACTCATATTAACTAGCTAACTAAATGAACGGGAATATTTTCTAGAACCTGTCGGTGCTATTAAAAGACAAAATAGAAGAATAGCACGGAATAACTAGGGGTACTGCCATAGTGAAGTGGGTAAACAAAGCTGCTTTGAGGAGCCAACTCAGAGTTGAAACATGCATGGTGAGAAAGAAAATGCCACAGTAAAATTTCAGTAAGGAGAATTATGTGGCAGGAAGAGCAAATGCAAAGCCCCTGAGGGGGCATCAGTGTTGGTCTGTTTGAAGGACAGCTAGAAAGCTGATGTGCATGAGGGAGTGACAGGCATGGAGATCAAAACTCTGAATATCTTGGAAGGTTTAGGCATTGGTAGAATGATCTGATTAAGGTTTTAAAAGGTGACTCTGACTGCTATAAACAAGTAGGAACAGAAGGATTAAGGGTTGTTCAGGAAGCTGTTAGGAGAAAACCAACATATGGAGAGTTTGGTGATTATGGCTTGGATCAGCATTATTTTATGACAAAGAAAATAAAAATCCATTACAAAAAAAAATTAGCAGCAGCAGCATTTAAACATAACGGGTGGTGACTTCATGACGTAAGGTCTGAAAAGTAATGGCCAAGGAGAAACAAAGATTTTGTCATGACTCTGCAGTGTTGGAAAGTGCTTAGCTCCATACGCAGAGATCAGAAATACTTCTGTGAAAGATGATGAATCAGCAAATCCAGTAAAGTCTTAGAGTGTTCATACAGCATAGCAAATAGGTATGAAATGTCCTGGAGAGCCTATGTATTTGTAGAAAATCTCAACGGGGCTTGTTATATTTAGGATAAGACAAAGAAGAGATGTTACAACTGATAGCACAGAAACACAAAAAAATCACACAGTTATATGCCAAAGCACAGGATAGCCTAGAAGAAGTGGATAATACCCTGGAAATTTACACCCTTTGCAAAGACTGTATCAGGAACAAACAGAAAATCTGATCAGACCAATAAAGGGTTTGAATCAAATAAAAAATCTCCAAACGAAGAGAAGCCTAAAACCAGATGGCTTCCCTGGTAAACTTTACCAAACATTTAAGGAATAATTAACACCAATCCTTCTCAAACTCTTCCAAAATATCAAAGAAATGGGAACATCCCCAAACTCATTTTCTCAGGCAGGCAGTACTGATACCAAAGCCAAATAAGGACACCAGAAAATAATGCTACAATGCAATATCCCTGATGAGTATAGATATGAAAATCCTCAATAAAATATAAGCAGATTGAATTCAGTATCATGATAAAAGTCATACACCATGATCAAGAATTCATTCTTGCAATGCAAGGATGGTTTAACATAGGCAAACCAATAAATGTGATACATTCAATTAACAGAATGAAAGATAAAAATTATATGATCTTTTTTTGTGATTTTTAAGTGATTTTAATGTTTTTTTATGATCATCCTAATAAAGAAATAGCATTTGACCAAATTCAATATTCATTCATGATAAAAACTCTCAAGAAATTACATATAATAGGGATATACTTCAGCTTAATAAAGTTCATAAGAGACAAATACAAAGTTACCATCATACTTAATAGTGAATTATTATTTTTTAAAGATTTTGTTTATTTCACACAGAGAGAGAGACATTGAGAGAGGGAATACAAGAAGGGGGAATGGGAGAGAGAGAAACAGTCTACCCACTGAGCAGGGAGCCTGATGCAGGGCTCCTTTCCAGAACTCTGGGATCATGACCTGAGCTGAAGGCAGACGCTTAACAACTCAGCCACCCAGGTGCCCCAATAGGGAATTATTAAAAGCCTCTCTTTTAAGATCAGAAACAATGTAAGAATGGCCACACTAACTGCTTCTATTCAATACAGTAGTACAAGTCCTAGCCAGAGCTTTGAGGCAAGAAAACGAAAAAAAAAGGCATCACATATTCAGAGGAAGAAGTAAAATGGTCTCTGTTTATGGACGGCATGATTGTATATACATAGAGAATCCAGAATAAAATAGGACAAAATTTAGCCAACAATGTTATAGAGCTGTACACTGAGACCTATAAAACATTGGTGAATGAAATTGATGATACAGATTAATGTAAAGATTCCCTGTCTTTTTGTATTGGAAAAATCAATATTGTCAAAATGTCCGTACTATCCAAAGCCCTCTACAGATATAATGCAATCCTTATTAAGAATCTAATAATATTTTTTAAAGATTTTATTTGTTTATTTGACAGAGAGATCACAAGTAGGTAGAGAGGCAGGCAGACAGAGAGAGGGGGAAGCAGGCTCCCTGCTAAGCAGAGATCCTGATGCGGGATTATTATAATGAATAATTTTAGAAGACCTAATGTCTAGCAAGTGACTACAGTTAATAATAATATACCATATCTTGAAATTTCTTTAGCGGACCACAGGGGAAGGGAGGGAAAACTGAATGGGACGAAATCAGAGAAGGAGACAAACCATGAGACACTCTGGACTGGTAGAACTAAACTGAGGGAGGTGCGGGATGGGGTAATCAGGTGATGGGTATTAAGGAGGGCACGTGTCGTGATGAGCACTGGGTGTTATACGCAACTAAGGAATCCTTGAACACTACATCAAAAACTGATGATATGCTACATGTTGGCTAATTGAACATAAAAAAAGTACCATCTCAGTTGTTTTCACGACACACACACAAAGGTAACTCTGTGAGGTGATAAATATATTAATAAGCTTGATTATGGTAATCATTCAACAGTGTACACATTTGTCAAAACATCTCAAATATATACAGTTTTTATTTGTCAATCATACCTCAATAAGCCTGGGCATAGAGGTGGATATGGGGAAAGAATGAGGCATTAACTGTAGAGTTGTCTTTATATAGCTTACTACTCTCCTACAATCTGTACTTTGGCAGTTACTTAAAGTTCAGTTGTAGATACTGAATTTCTGCTTAAAAGATCGAGAATTAGACATTTTTAATAGCTCTTGCCATTTTGTTTCAATTCCTAACCGGAATTTCATATATGGATGCAAGACAAGAACTTGAGGGTGAGGTAATTCAGGTGTGCATTTTCTTTGCTTTGTTTGCTGCAGTTCTAGGGGCTGTACTCAAATATTTAGGCATGTATGTAGGATAGTAAAGTGACTCTCCCATCTGAAGGATTCACTGCTGTGCTGTAAAAGCATTTTAATTTATGGTTGTTCTCTATTTCATCACAAATGTTTTCACTGCAGAGTTAATCACCTTGACCTATGAAGAAGGTATGGCCAAAAGAGTAAATAAGACTTTATCATTTAAACTTTTCATAGTCATTGTAATATAGCATTGTCCTTATTTGGAAGAAAAAAGCAAAATAATAAGGTTTTTTTAATACAATTTTGGATGGCAGAGAGGAAATAAAATTTTACTTAATTTGACCTTTTCAACTTGTTTAACAATGATATTTTCAAAAGTTAGTATTTTACCATCATGTGTTAGTTTTTATATGAAACTATCCATCTAAATATCTGATACCCTTTGATTTATAAACTTTAGAGATGATCATAAATCAGCAAAGGGTCAAATCACAAGGGTTGTAGAAGGAGAACAACAAATCCAGAATATATTCATAAATACCACCCCCTGAAAAAAAGTTAGAAACAAGTTTGTAATTTACAGCTGCCCTGAGGCAGCAATAACTAATACACTGAAAATTTCCCATTTTATGCATCTATTTTGCTTGTTTTACTACTTTGCTTTTCATAAAAAACACATTTATTTCAGCAACTGTCACTTCTTCTGGCATTTATGTGATCTCTGAGCTATGTGTGAAAATACACATATTTCTACATTACTATTTTTATTGGAAAATTATTTCTTTTACAGATTTATATCAATGTTTTTTTGTTCCATGGTAGAATTATTTTCATTGTTCTTTTTTTCCTATCAGTCACCTCAGAAAATCAGTCTTAAAGCTTATTTAGTTTAACATCTGCTTTAAATTCTTTTTCAATTGCTGCTTGAATGACATTTTATCATTAACTGTAAAGAGAAACAAGTGGAAATGTTCAGAACACAAATCATACCAAAAATTATTCATTAAGCATAACACTGTAAATATTTAAACGGACACTAGCCTCATAAATACGCCATGCGATTCACAGCTGTAACCTAATGAGTTCTCATATTGTTCCTGGGAGTCAGTGGAGTAGTGTGAACAGTGATTATTTTCAGATATATGATGATGGTATAAACTTGAGTAGGGTAAAAGAAGCACAGAAGCAGGTGGCCTCTGTACTTCCCAAAAGAATGGCCATGAAGAAGCCAAGGCTTGGATTTCATAACTTATTGAATAAAACTTTAGACGATAAGGAAAGGAATGGTAGTGGATATTTACTACTTTCTCTGCTTAGCAAAATTTTGACATCTTCAGGTAGAAGCGCCCACATTTGTATTTATTTTCAGATCATGTATTTCAAATGTGCCTGTCTGTATCCTAGGTTCCAGAGATCGTGACGTGATGCAGGCCTAGTCCTCTAGAAGCTTACTTCCTATTAGATACAATAACTGATTTGCTAATTTACAAGTAATCTGTCTCTTCACTGTTGTCTTCCATATCCTTCTCGGTCTTTGTCGGTGGCATATTCCCTGAGTATGTCAATTGAAATTGAAATTCAATTTTCAGCAATTGAAAATTGCTGAAATTGGAAGGAGTCACCGAAAGGGATCTAGTTTTAGGGTAAAGGAGGGAATATAGCTACCCATCCTAGGCTGTCAAGCTTTGTTTGCCCTTTCTGAGGTCCAGACTGAAGACATTAAGCTGAGTTCTTAATGGGGAACAGGGTAGTATGGTGGTGAGTTGGCAGTAACACCAAGGCCTTTTATTAACAAAAACAATTCCCACACTAATCTGTAGATAAAGGAATTGTGATTCCACAAGGCCTCTGGGATGGAACAAATACAAGTTGCTCTAAGTTTTCATAAACCTTGTAGGGAGTTGTATTGATAAGAAATTTGCATATAAAAAGCTGTGATTTTTTTTTTTCATACACTATAGCAATTCCTGCCACGCAGTCCTCCATCCTTAACCTACATCAAAGTCAAGGAATTAGTAATTGGTAAATCTGATATCCACAATGAGTTATTGGATGCCAGAAATTGGGTTTTTAGCAAATTTTCAGATTACGTCACTAAGGCTGGGAAGCTCTTATTCATACACAATTTGCCACATGGAAAGAAAAATGATCCAAAATCTTGAGATTGAATTTATTTTATTTTTTTAAAATATTTATTTATTTGACAGAGATCACAAGTAGGCAGAGAGGCAGGCAGAGAGAGAGAGAGAGGAGGAAGCAGGCTCCCTGCTGAGCAGAGAGCCCGATGAGGGGCTCCATCCCAGGACCCTGAGAACACGACCCAAGCCGAAGGCAGAGGTTTCAACCCACTGAGCCACCCAGCCGCTCCTTGAGATTGAATTTAAATACAACTGTGGTCTGATACTGTATTGTCTGTCTTTTGGAAGTAAGTGAATATATTTTTAGTTACAAGTGGAAATTTTGCAAAAGTTTGAGAAATATATGCTTGTTAGGCCCATGCATTTTTAAAATGAAGTTTTTGTTTCAGAGTAGTTTCATATTTACAGAAAAGTTGTGAAGGTAATAGAGTTCTGATACACTCCATGACCAACTTCCCGTTAGTATCTTACATTAGTGTAACACATTTATCCCAGTCGATAAAACAATATTTATACATTATTATACGCTAAAGTCAATACTTTCTTAACATTTTCAAAGTTTTTACCTAGCTATGTTCCCCTATGATCCATCTAGGATATCACATTACGTTTAGTTGTCATGCCTCCTAAGGTTCCACTTGGTTTGACAGTTTCTCAGATTTTTCTTGTTTCTGATGACCTTTATAGTTTTGATGAATATTGGCCAGATATTTTGTAGAATAGCTCTCAATTGGGATTTCTCTGATGTGTTTCTCATGATTAGACTCGGGCTATGGGTTTTTGGGAGGAAGACCATGGAGATTAATTATCATTCTGATCACATCAAGGATATACACTCTAAACATTATTAATGACTGTTGATGTGTTGACCTTATAACCAAGACTGTCGGGTTTCTCCTCTGTAAACTTACTCTTTTTTCCCGTTTGGGGAAATTCTTGGAAGAAATTCACTCTTTGGAGGAAATTCATTATTACGCAGCACAAACTTAAGTACAAGAGAGTTATGCACCACCTCCTTGAGAGTAGATTATCTACATAAATTCTGTAGAACTCTTCTGCAAGAGAGATTTATCTATTCTGTTAATTTACTCAATCATATGTCTGTATCAGTATGAACGCATAAGTTTTACTTTTAAATTTCAGTTACAATTCAATGTCACTTTTTTTTGTTTGTTTTTCAAACTGTTCCAGCTTTGGCAATTGGGAGCTCCTTAAATTGACCCCGTGTCTCTTGACATAGCTTCACCATTGTAGGTTTTTTTCAAGAGCACTTCTTTAATTTCTGGCATTATAAGATGCTACACACTCATAAGTTCCCTGCCCCAACCTCCAAATTAGCCATTTTTCCAAGGAGACCTAGGCCTTTGTATTAGAGAATGGTATTAGAAACAAAGGTCTGAGTACTATGTATGTTTGTTGCTACTGGGGTGCTTCACTTGTCATACTAAAAAAATCAAAGCCAAGAACCATAATTGAGGAGGTTTATTCCCATGTTTTCTTATAGAAGTTTCATGGTTTCAGGTCTTAATCCTTTAATTCTTATGTGTGAAGTAAGATATGAGACCAGTTTCATTTTTTACATGTGAATATCCAGTTATCCCAGCACCACTGATAGAAGAGATTATCTTTTTTCAATTGAATATTCTTGGCTCCTTTTCAAGTATTAGTTGACCCATATGTGCTTAGGCTTATTTCTGGGCTCTTAATTCCATTTCATTTGTTTATTTGTCTGTTTATATGCTAGTACTGTACTGTTTTGATGACTATAACTTGATAGCATATTTTTTAAATTAGCAAATGTGATGCTTCCTGCTTTGTTCTTTTGCAAGGCTGCTGCTTCTATTCAGGTCTTTTGAAGGTTCCATATATAAATTTTAGGAGTTTTTTTCTACTTCTGTAAAAAATGCCATTGGAATCTTGATAGGGATTGCATTTAATCTGTTGATTGCTTTTGGTAGTATTGACATTTTAATAGTATTTTTCCAACTCATGAACATCAATTCAGGATCTTCTGTGGTTCTATAGAAATTTTAGGACCGTTCTAGTTCTGTGAAAAATGCTGTTGGTATTTTGATAGGGACTGCATTAAATCTATAGATTGTTTTGAGTATTACGAACATTGTAACAATATTTGTCCTTCCAATCCATGAGCAAGAAATATCTTTCTGTCTCTTTGGGTCATCATATGTTTCTTTAATTAGTATTTTATAGTTTTCAAAGTATAGGTCTTTCCTCATTGCAGTTAGGTTTATTACTGGGTAGCTTACTGCTTTTGGTACAGTTGTAAATGGGGTGATTTTTTTAATTGCACTTGCTGCTTCGTTATTGTATAGGAATGCAACAGACTTTGGTACACTGACTTTGTATCCTGTGACTTTAGTGAATTTATTATTAGTTCTAGTAGGTCATTGGGGGGAGTTTATAGGGTTTTCCATATAGAGTATCATATCATCTGCAAATAGTGACAGTTTTACTCTTTCTTTACCAATGGATGCCTTTTATTTCTTTGTGTTGTCTGATTGCTTCTAATACAATAAAAGTGATGAGAATAGACATCCTTATATTGTTCCTGACCATAAGGGTAAAGCTCTGTTTTTCACCATTCGGTATGATGTTGGCTGGGGTTATTTCTTATAAGGCCTATATTGTGTTTAGGTATGGTTCCTCTAGACCTACTTTGTATTGAGGGTTTTTTATCATGAATGAACATTGTATTTTGTCAAATAATTTTTCTGAATCTTTTGAAATAGTCATGTTTTTATCCTTTGTTTTTATCTTTTCTCTTACTAATGTCATAAATCATGTTTCACAGATAATCAACTATTCTTGCAACCAGGGAATGAATCTCAGTTGATTGTTGTGTAGGCCTTTTTTTAAAATGTATTGTTGTATTTTGTTTGCTAATACTTTGTTGAGAAATTTTGCATTCATATTCATCAGCTATGTTAGATATATTGGCCTGTATTTCCCCTTTTCTGTGGGGCTTTCTCTGGTTTTGGAATCAGGGTAATACTGGCCACATAGCATGAATTGGAAGCTTTCTTTTCTCTTCTGTTTTTTTGGAATGGTTTGAGAAGAATAGGTATTAACCCTTCTTTAAATGTTTGGCGAAGCTGTCTGGTCCAGGACTTTTGTTGAGTTTTTTGATTACTGATTTATTTTCATTGCTGGTAATTAGTCTGTCCAGATTTTATATTTCTCTCCCTGTTTTAGTTTTCACAATCTCTTAGAATTATTTCTATTTTTCTGGTGTTCTTTTTTCTCTTTATATTAACAATTTTATTTGGTTTTTCTCTCCTTTTTTTTTTTTTGGTCTGGCTAGAAGTTTATTAATTTTGTTGATCTTTTCAAAGAACCAGCTCTTGGTTTCACTGATCTGTTCTATTGTTTTTCTTTAATTTCTTTTTTTTTTTTAATTTTATTTTTTCGGTGTTCCAAGATTTGTTTATGCACCACACTCAGTGCTCCATTCAATATGTGCCCTCCTTAATACCCACCACCATGCTCACCTAACTCCCATTCCCCTCCCCTCCAAAACCCTCAGTTTGTTTCTCAGAGTCCACAGTCTCTCATGGTTTGTCTCCCTCTCCAATTTCCCCCAATTCACTTTTCCTTTCCTTCTCCTAATGTCCTCCATGTTATTCCTTATGCTCCACAAGTAAGTGAAACCATATGATAATTAACTTTCTCTGCTTGACTTACTTCACTCAGCATAATCTCCTCCAGTCCCATCCATGTGGATACATAAGTTGGGTATTCATCCTTTCTTTAGTTTCTGTATCATTTATATTTGCTCTAATCTTTATTATTTCTTTCCTTTTGCAGGGTTTTGTTCTTTTTCTATCTCCTTTAGGTGTAGGATTTTGTGGGTTTTTTTGTTTGTTTTGTTACTGAGTTTTCTCTTGCTTTTTGCTATGAACTTCCCTCTTAGAACTGCTTTGCTTTATGGGAAAGATTTTGTACCATTTGTTTCATTATCCTTTCTCTTTATTTTTTCTTTGATTACTTGGTTGACCTATTCATTAGTTAGTAGTATGTTATTTATTTAGTAGTTTCAAATCCCTTTTATTAGGATGAAAACTGCAGAGCTTTTTTTTTTTTTTTTTAAAAGATTTTATTTATTCATTTGACCAACGAGGATCACAACTAGGCAGAGAGGCAGGCAGAGAGAGAGGGGGAAGCAGGCTCCCCACTGAGCAGAGAGCCTGATGCAGGGCTCAATTCCAGGACCCTGAGATTATGACCTGAGCCAAAGGCAGAGGCTTTAATGCCACCCAGGCGCCCCTATTTTCAAATTTTTGAGGAACCTCATGCTGTTTACCAGAGTGGCTGCACCAGCTTGCATTCCCACCAACAGTGTAGGAGGGTTCCCTTTTCTCTGCAAGTCATTTCCTGACTTGTTAATTTTAGCCATTCTGACTGGTATGATTTGGTATCTCACTGTGGTTTTGATTTGTATTTCCCTGATGCTGAGTGATGTGGAGCACTTTTTCCTGTGTCAATTGGCTATTTGGGTGTCTTCTTTGCCAAAATCTTTGTTCATGTCTTCTGCCCATTTCTTGATTGGATTATTTGTTCTTTGCGTGTTGAGTTTGATAAGTTCTTTATAGATTTTGGATACTAGCCCTCTATCTGATACGTCATTGGCAAATATCTTCTTCCATTCCATTAGTTGTCTTTTTGTCTCTTGGCCATTTGGATGTCTTCTTTGCAGAAATGTCTGTTCATGTCTTCTGTCCATTTCTTGGATTATTTGTTCTTTGGGTGTTGAGTTTGTTAAGTTCTTTATAGATTTTGGATACTAGCCCTTTATATGATATATAAATTTGCAAATATCTTCTCCCATTCTGTCAGTTGTCTTTTGGTCTTGTTGACTATTTCCTTTGCTCTGCAAAAGCTTTTGATCTTGATCAAGTCCCAAGAGTTCATTTTTGCTCTTGTTTCTCTGCAATCATTCTAGGAAGAAGTTGCTATGGCTAAGGTTGAAGAGGTTGCTGCCTGTGTTCTCCTCAAATATTTTGATGGATTCCTTTCTCACATTGAGGTCCTTCATCCATTTTGAGTCTATTTTCGTGTGTGGTATAAGGATATGGTCCAGTTTCATTTTTCTGCCTGTGGCTGTCCAATTTTCCCAACACCATTTGTTGAAGAGACTGTCTTTTTTCCATTGGACATTATTTTCTTGCTTTGTCAAAGATTAGTTGACCATAGAGTTGAGGGTCTATTTCTGGGCTCTCCATTCTGTTCCATTGATCTATGTGTCTGTTTTTGTGCCTGTACCATACCATGTCTGAAATTCTGATGTCACCAACTTTGGTTTTCTTTTTCAACATTCGTCTGGCTACTCGGGGTCTTTCTGGTTCCATATAAATTTTATTTGTTCCATTTCTTTGGAAAAAAATTGATGGTATTTTGATAGAGATTACGTTAAATGTGTAAATTGCTTTAGGTAGCATAGACATTTTCACAATATTTATTCTTCCAGTCCATGAGCATGGAACGTTTTCTATTTCTTTGTGTCTTCCTCAGTTTCTTCCATGAATACTTTATAGTTTTCTGAGTACGGATTCTTTGCCTCTTTGGTTAGGTTTATTCCTAAGTATCTTATGGTGTTGGGTGCAGTTGTAAATTGGATCGACTCCTTAATTTCTCTTTCTTATGTCTTGCTGTTGATGTATAGAAATGCAATGGATTTCTGTGCATTGATTTCATAACCTGACACTTTACTCCAAATCTGCAAGAACTTCTACAGGAATTTAGTAAAGTCTTTTGGGTTTTCCACATAAAGTATCATATCATCTGCAAATAGTGAGAGTTTGACTTTGTCTTTGCCGATTCGGGTGCCTTTTATTTCTTTTTGTAGTCTGATTTCTGAGGCCAGGACTTTTAGTACTATGTTGATAGCAGTGGGGATAGTGGACAGCCTTGCTGTGTTCCTGACCTTAGGGGAAAAGCTCTCAGTTTTTCCTCATTGAGAATAATATTTGCTGTGGGTTTTTCATAGATGGCTTTGATGATACTGAGGTGTATACCCTCTGTGCCTACACTGTAAAGAGTACTCAAGAAAGGATGCTGTAGGGGTGCCTCAGTGTCTCAGGTTTAAGCCTCTGCCTTCAGCTCAGGTCATGATCTCAGGGTCCTGGCATCAAGCCCCACATCAGGCTCTCTGGTCAGTGGAGAGCTTGCTTCCCCTCCTCTCTCTCTCTTCCTACTTGTAATCTCTGTCAAATCAATAAATAAAATCTTAAAAAAAAAGAAGGGTGCTGTGCATTATCCAGTGCTTTTTCAGCATCTATTGAGAGTATCATATGGTTCTTGTTCTTTTATTAATGTATCACATTGACTGATTTGCAGATGTTGAACCAAACTTGGAGTCCCGGAATAAATCCTACTTGGTTGTGGTGAATAATCCTTTTAATGTGCTGTTGGATCCTCCTGGCTAGTATTTTGGTGAGAATTTTTGCATCTGTGTTCATCAAGGATATTGGTCTGTAATTCTCCTTTTTGATGGGGACCTTGGTCTGGTTTTGGGATCAAGGTAATGCTGGCCTCATAAAATGAGTTTGGAAGTTTACCCTCCATTTCTATTTTTTGGAAGAGTTAATTCTTCTTTAACAGTTAATTCTTCTTTAAATGTTTGGTAGAATTCTCCTGGGAAGCCGTCTGGCCCTGGGCTCTTGTTTATTGGGAGATTTTTGATGACTGCTTCAATTTCCTTACTGGTTGTAGGTCTGTTTAGATCTCTTCCTGGTTCAGTTTTGGTAGTTTATATGTCTCTAGGAATGCACCCATTTCTTCCAGATCGTCAAATTTGCTGGTGTATAGTTGCTCATAACGTGTTCTTATTATTGTATTTCTTTGGTATTGGCTGTGATCTCTCCTTTTTCATTCATGATTTTGTTTATTTGGGTCCTTTCTCTTTTCTTTTTGATAAGTCTGGCCAGGGGCTTATCAATCTTATTAGTTCTTTCACGGAACCAGCTCCTAGTTTTGTTGATTTGTTTTACTGTTGTTTTGGTTTCTATTTCATTGATTTCTGCTCTGATCTTTATGATTTCTCTTTTCCTGCTGGGTTTAGGCTTTCTTTGCTGTTCTTTCTCCAGCTCCTTTAGGTGTAGGGTTAGGTTGTGTATTTGAGATCTTTCTTGTTTCTTGAGAAAGGCTTGTACTGCTATATATTTTCCTCTCAGGACTGCCTTTGCTGTGTCCCACAGATTTTGAACCGTTGTGTTTTCATTATCATTTGTTTCCATGAATTTTTTCAATTCTTCTTTAATTTCTTGGTTGACCCATTCTTTAGAAGGATGCTGTTTAGTCTCCATGTATTTGGGTTCTTTCCAAATTTATAGCAGCAATGGCCACTTGTTAATTTTAGCCATTCTGACTGGCGTGAGGTGGTATCTCATCACAGTTTTGTGTTTCTGTGATGATAAGTAATGTTGAGCATATTTTCATGTGTCTATTAGCCATCTGGATGTCTTCTTCGGAAAAGTGTCTATTCATATCTTCTGCCCATTTATGAACTGGGTTGTTTTTTGGGTGTTGAGTTTGATAAGTTCTTGATAGATTTGGGGTACTAACCTTTATCTCATGTGTCATTTGGAAATATCTTCTCCTATTATGTAGGTGGCCTTTTGGTTTTGTGGATTGTTTCCTTTGCCGTGCAAAAGCTTTTTATCCTGATGAAGTCCCAGTAGTTAATTTTGCTTTTGTTTCCCTTGCCTCCAGAGACTTGTCTAGTAAAAAGCTGCTGAAGTGAGTTTCCAAAAAGGTAATACCTGTTTTCCTCTCTAGGATTTTGATAGTGTCCTGTCTTATATTTAGGCCTTTCATCCATTTTGAAATTATTTTTTGAACAATATAAGAAAATTGTGCAGGGACGCCTGGGTGGCTCAGTTGGTTAAGCGGCTGCCTCCGGCTCAGGTCATGATCCCAGCGTCCTGGGATCGAGTCCCACATCGGGCTCCTTGCTCAGCGGGGAGCCTGCTTCTCCCTCTGCCTCTGCCTGTCACTCTGTCTGCCTGTGCTCACTCGCTCGCTCTCCCTCTCTCTCTGACAAATAAATAAATTAAAAAAAAAAAGAAAATTGTGCAGTTCATTCTTCTGCATGTTGCTGTCCAGTTTTCCCAACACTGTTTGTTGAGGAAACTTTTTTTTAAATAAGATATTCTTTCCTGCTTTGTTAAAGATTAATTGACCACACAGTTTGGGGTCCATATCTGGGTTCTTTATTCTGTTCTGTTGATCTATATGTCTACTTTTGTGCTAGTACCATACTGTCTTAAGGATTACTGCTTCGTACTACAGCTTGAAGTCTGGAATTGTGATGCCTTCTGCTTTTTCTTTTTCAACATCTCTTTGGCTACTTGGAATCTTTTTTGATTCCATACAAATTTTTTAATTAATTGTTCTAGGTCTAAAAAATCCTGGTGTTATTTTGATAGGGATTGCATTGAATGTGTATGTTTGTGTAGCATAGACATTTTAACAATATTTGTTCTTCCAATCCATGGGCATGGAATGTTTCTCCATTTCTGTCTTCCTCTGTTTCTTTCATAAATATTCTCTCGTTTTCAGCATAGGGATCTTTTCCTTGTTGGCTAGGTTTATTCCTAGGTATCTTATGGTTTTGGTACAATTGGAAATGTGATCAATTCCTTGATGTCTCTTTCTGCTGCTTTATTATTGGTGTACAGAAGTGCAACAGATGTCTGTATGTTGTCTTTTTTTTATCCTCCAACTTTATAGAATTCTGTATCAGTTCTAACAATTTTTTGGTGTAGTCTTTGGGTTTTCTTCATAGTATCATGTCATCTATGAAGAGTAAATTTTTTACTTATTCCTTGTTGATTAAATGCCTTTTATTTCTGTTTTCTGGTTGCCGAGGCTAGGACTTCTAATACTGTGTTGAACAACAGGGGTGAGCATTGACATCACTGTTGTGTTCTTGACCTTAGGGGAAGAGCTCTTCCCCATTGAGAATATTAGTGGTTGGTCTTTGATAGATGACCTTTAGGATGTTGACTTATGTTCATTCTATCCCACTTTAAGGTTTTTATCAAGAAAGGATGCTGTATTTTGTTAAATGCTCTTTCTGCATCTAGTGGCAAGGTCATATGGTTCCTGTCCTTTCTTTTATTAATATGGCGTATCACATGATTTGTGGATATTGAACCATACCTGCAGCTCAGGAATGAATCCCACTTGGTCATGGTAAATAATCATTTTAATGTACTGTAGGATTAGATTCGCTAGTATCTTGTTGACAATTTTTGCTTCTGTATTTATCAGGGATATTGACTTGTAATTATCCTTTTTAGTGGGGTCTTTGTCTGGTTTAGGGATCTAGGTAATTCTGACCTCATAATATGAGTTTGGAAGTTTTCCTTCCTTTTCTATTTTTTGAAGAGTTTCAAAAAATAGGTATTAATTTTTTCTTTGAATGCTTGGTAGAATTCCCTTGGGAAGCCACTGGCCCTGGACTCTTATTTGTTGGGAAATTCTTGATTACTGCTTCAATGTCTTTGCTGGTTATGAGCCTATTCAGATTTTTCTATTTCTTCTGGTTTCAGTTTTGGTAGTTTAAATGTTTCCAGGAATTTATCCATTGGACTTGAATGTTTGTTTCCTTTCACAGATTAGGGACATTCTCAGGTATAATTTATTCAGTAAACCTTCTGCCCCTTTTCCTCACTCTTCTTTTACTGGGACTCCTATGATACAGATATTCTTGTGCTTTATGGAGTCACTGGCTTTCTATATTCATTATTTAAGAGTTTTCCATCCCTCTTCTTTTCAGCTTATCTTCCATAATTTTATTTTCTATATCGTGTAATTGTTTCTCTGCCTCTTCCATCCTCATTGTGATTCCATCCAGTTGTTTTGCATCTCAGTTATAGCACTTTTTATTTTGGCCTACTAGTTTTTAGGTCTTTTATATATGCAGCAAGGGTTTCTCTGGTATCATCTATGTTTTTTTTCAAGCCCAGCTAGTATTCCTATGGCTGTTGGTTTACATTCTTATTCATATACGTTGCTTATATCTGTTTTAAGGAAGTGTCTGCTGTGATTTCTTTTTTTTTTTTTAAAGATTTTATTTATTCATTTGACAGACAGAGATCGCAAGTAGACAGAGAGGCAGGCAGAGAGAGAGAGGGAAGCAGGCTCCCCGCTGAGCAGAGAGCCTGATGCGGGGCTCAATCCCAGGACCCTGAGATCATGACCTGAGCTGAAGGCAGAGGCTTAACCCACTGAGCCACCCAGGCGCCCCTGACTGTGATTTCTTGATCTTTCTTTTGGAGAGAATTCATCCATCTCGTCATTCTAAGTTTCTGTATTTTGCATTCTATGAAGACTTATTTTGTTTACTGCTCCTGAGAGTAATGCTGCATTAAAAAGGCATCATACTCTCTCCAGGGCCTGGCACTTCATAAAATGTTTAAGTATCCTGCGTGCTCTGCTGATATGTTTTTACTGCTATTTCTCACATGTCCATCATCTGCAGAGTCCTTCCTTGCTTGCAGTGGGAAGTTTTGGGCCTTTTACTGGATGAGCTTTGATTTGGTTGTTAAGAGAAGTCTGATAAAAGAATAAACAAAACAAAACAATACCTGGTCCAAAAAAAGAACCCTGATCCATAAAATGATTAAAGGGAACAAACAAACACCTGTAAGCCTGATTCCAGTGAAAAAAGAAAAAAAGGGAGGGGGAGCATGGTCCTATTTCTACTAGGACTAAAGTTGATTCTGTGATCAGTAGTCTTGGTACACATAGGGAGCCTTTGTTGGTCCCCTGAGGGAGAGGCTGGCTGTACAGATTTACAGTCTTTGCCTAGTAAAGATACCCTTTTAGGGCACAGGGTCATGGGGTTTGGTAGAAGTAACTCCAGCCTCTACTGGAAGTACTGTGTTTTCCCCTCAAGTCTGACTATGCTCGTGGGCAAGGTAGTGGGGAGTGGGGTGGAGAAGATGGCTTCACATTCCTGCTCTCATCCCAGGGAGGAGAACTCCCAGCTGCCACTGCTCAGGAAGCCCTCACAGAAAAGCCAATAATCTGTCCTCCTTTGGCTCAAGCTTCCATCTGATCTGTGCCCTCAACCTGTGCCTGGGCCATTTGCACATCCGGAGCCACAGTTCTGTGTTTTGAATCCCAGTTGCATGTCAGAGATAAAACTCCAAATCTTAAAAAGCCCAGCAAGGTGGGGATCTGTTCTCCTCCCCTGGAGGAGAGCCTCACAGTGTTGCTGGGCCTGGTGCTGCTTAATAAAGCATGTTATTTAACTAACTTCATATTTTTTCATGTAATTTTTTCTGCTCTTCCCAGGTTTTTTCTTGTGGTGGATTTCTAGTTTCATAGCATTATGGTCAGGAATGATGCATTGTATGATTTCGGCTTTTTTTTTTAATATGTTGAGCCTTGTTTTGTGGTCTCATATGTTCTATGTACACTTGAAAAGTATGTGTATGCTACTGTTTTAGGGTGGAATGTTCTGTATTTTCTGTTAAATCCATCTTGTCCAGTGTGTCATTCAAAGCCACTGTTTCCTTGCTGACTTTGTTTCAATGATCTGTCCATCCATCAGGGGCTTAAAATCCCCTGCTGTTATTATGTCACTCGTCTCCTTTATGTTTGTTATTAACTATTTCATTTATTTGGGTGTCCCCATTAGGTACATAAATATTAACAATTATTATATCTTGTTGGATTGTTCCCTTAATGATTATATCATGTCCTTCTTTACCTCAAGTTGCAGTCTTTGTTTTAAAGTGTACCTTGTGTGCTAGAGGTTTGCTACCCCATTATGTGCATGATAAATGTTTCGTCATCCATTTACTTTAAACCTGCTGGTGCCTTTCAGTCTGAAATGAGTCTCTTATAGGCAGCATATATATGGATCTGGGTTTTTTATCCACTCTGTCACCCTGTGTGTTTTGATTGGAACATTTAGTCCATGTACATTCAAAGTAATTATTGATAAGAATTTGCTATTTTGTTACTTGTCTTGTGGTTTTTGCTCTTTCATGGTTTATTGACTTTAGTGATATAGATTCCCTTCTCTTTCTTCTTCGCATATCCATTAGTGGTTTTTTATTTGAGGTTGCCATTAGGTTTGTATATAACGTCTTCTGCATATTGCAGTCTACGTTAAGTTGATGGTCACTGAAGTCTGAACCCATTTTTTTTTACTCCTCTTCCCCCACATTTTAGGATGTAAAATATAACACCCTGTATCCTTTACTTTGTGAATCCTTTGACTGATTTTTACTGAAATACTTAGTTTTACTTCTTTTCTTTTATACTTTTCATACTCTCACTTACAGTCTTTTTCTCTCTGCTGAAAGAATACACTTTAATATTTCTTGTAGGGCTGGTTTAGTGGTCATGAACCCTTTTAGTTTTTGTTTGTCGGAGAAATTCTTTTTCTGTCCTATTCTGAATGATAGCCTTGCTGTATAGAGTATTCTTGGCTATAGGTTTTTCCCTTTCAGCCCTTTAAATGTATCATGACATTTCCTGCTGAAAGCCTAATGGGGTTTCCCTTGTTTATAACTGCCTTCTTTTTCTGGTTTTGAGTTGTTTTCTCTATCTTTACTTCTTGCCATTTTAATTACTTGTGTTTTGGTGTGGCCTTCCTTGGGTTGAATTTTTTTTAGAATCTCTGCCTCTTGAATCTGGAAGTTTTCAGCTATTATTTCTTCAGATTTTCTTCCCCCTTTATATCTCTTCTTCTAATATCCTTATGTGAATTCTGGTTCACTCAGTTTCCTAATTCTACTCAGTTTCCTAAGACTACTGCCCTGTTGTGGGCAGTGTTTGGCCCCCTGCAGGGATGGAGTGCCTTTCCACAAGGTGTGCAGTAGTCCACTCACAAAATGTGACCTGATCATATTGCAACCAGAACTAAGATCCTGCAAAATGCACAGGTCAGGAGATGCACTGTTGGGTGAACCTAACGTTTTTTGTTCATGTAAATCATCTCATGGGCCATCTCTTCTTATAGGAATGGGAGAGACAATGTTTATTCTCTCAGTCCTTTTACATACAGTGTTGCTAAAAGATAAATTATTTTTTTATGATTATAAAATGGAATAAAATGCAACAATATAGAACAAGCCTTCTCCGGAGTCCGTTTTGGTGAAGTGGGTAAGGTTTGCCATCACCTACTACTTCTGATACTAGTTTTGGTTTTAGCCATTCACAATGATTTCTTGAGGGTAGATTTTACATTCTGGAGTAGTTCAAAGCATCCCACCATGATGCCATTTATCACTCCTTTCTAGAGGTATTTCCATTCAGATCATCCTGTCTTGTCCTTTTTTTTTTTTTCCTCTCTAAATTCCTAGAACATAAATTCTTCAACTTACCTTTATCCCTTCATGTATTCAAAGTCATCTCTTTGCACTGCAGAGTCCAAGCTAGTAATTTCTGGATAAAGAATAACTTTTGACTGCTCTAATAGAATACCATAGACCAGAGGTCTTATAAACAGAACTTACTTCTCAAGTTTGGAAGCTGGAACTCTGAGATCCGGTTGACAGCATGCGGTGAGGGTTCTTTGTATCTGTAGAGTGCCAGGCTCTCCTTGTGGTCTCACATGGCAGAAAGAGATGGAGCTACTAGCTCTCTGACCTTTTCTACTAAGGTCACCTACAAGTAGCATCACCATGAGAATTAGATTCAACATATGAATTTTAGAGAACATTCACTCCAAAACAAATACCTGGAAACATTCTCAGTAGGAGCTAATTGATCTTTTCCTTCAGTTACTCCCACACCCAAAAGTCTACACATTGAAACAGTGCTTTAGCAGAGTGCTTACCAAATATATAAAATACTTAGGATTTGAAAGTCTGATTAGAATTTGAAAATGTGTATTTCTTGTAAAATAACTCTTGCTTTTATTGAAGAGCTAAAAAGAATGCATCATTATCAAAAACCATATCAACAGAAGAAAATACTTCCCTAGTCTTCTATTCTGACCCCCACCACCTCCAACCTACACTCAAAGTTTAAGCAAGTCTAAAACCTTGTTTCAGGAAGAATGGAATTTATTTCTATGTTTACCTGCAGCAGACTGAGGAAAATACTGATATGCTAGGCACTGCTGTCTTTGGATTCCCAAACCCCAAAACATACAAATCCAGTGATCTCTTTTCATGATATTGTTTCCCCCACGCAGTTAGGTTAGCTCGTGCTTTAAACTTACTCTCGCTTGTGACATGCACTAGTTGTGCTGCTTTGGCATCTTCTGATGAGAGGAGTACAACTGACAGGAACAGCGGTCACAGAAGCACACCATGTGCCCCTTTCAGAGGATGCTGGTAGACTTCTTCCTCTTGCTAAACAAGTCCTCTTCTGTCTTTGAAGAAGGAAGGTGGTTCTCTCTGCCTGTTGAGCAAGTCCAATTTAAAATCTTGTAGGGAGAATTTCACAGCATGCAAGTAGAAACAGACTTACTGCCTCTATTTTCAGAATCTCCTCAAATTACAATAATATGCCCAAGAAGTGTATGAGAGCAGCTTTTTGAGCTAAAACCAAGCTTCACCTTTTAAACCCAAAATATAAGTAAATAAATCACTTTGCTCTTAAGAGTTTGTTTTCCAATTTTAAATTCCACACTTCAGGAACTGTTACATTTTTGTCAGAACAGAGAAAGGTCTATATAAAACAAGGCTTCTCCATAAATATGTGATTCTTACAGAGTAAAAATTCCCAATTTACCACTTGCATATCATTTCCCCCAAAATATTTTTAAAATATACTAGATAGAGAGTTTACTGTATTAGTAAACATTTAAATGTATTTTCAGGGGCTACTGAGTGGCTCAATCAGTAACACATCTGACTTGATTTCTGCTCAGGTCTTGATTTCAGGGTCATGAGTTCAAGCCCTACACTGGCCTTGAGCCTACTTAAAAATTTTTTTTTCAAATATATATTATTTTTATTCATCATTCAGTTTCCATATCTCATAATACTCTATGAAGTTTTTCTTCATATTCTTGAGGGAAATCAAAACATTTTTATTTTGATTGACATGACTAAGGATTATTGTAGTCTAAATGAAGGTATACTGCTACATATTGCTTTTCAAGGTGTGACTTTTTTTAAATTTTATTTTTTATAAACATATTTTTATCCCCAGGGGTACATGTCTGTGAATCGCCAGGTTTACACACTTCACAGCACTAACCACATACCCTCCCCAATGTCCATTACTCCACCTCCCTTTCCTGACCCCCTCCCCCCAGCAAACCTCAGTTTGTTTTGTGAGATTAAGAGAAGGTGTGACTTATTTTTAGTAACATGTGTTAATAGTCATAATGAGAGGTAAGCCTGAAAATTAAAGTTAGAGAAATCTGTGTAGAAAATTCAAAAATAGGCAACATTGTAGACAACTACCTTTGGATATTTGGGAGTTGATACATTCATTAATAAGTCAACCTATTTTACCCATAATCTGTTCCCAGAGTTCTTGGAGTATTATGAAAAATGTTTACATTTGCATTTATATAATGATGAATCCAGGCAAGGGAAAATTAGGTACTAATGGATCAGGCTATGAGCTATTTATTACCAAGTAGATATCCAGTTCTTTTTGTCAGTAGAGTCTATAGAACTTTGCTAGAGTGGCAAGGCTCTTGAGAATGAGGGTAAAAGCCGGTATTTAGAGCCCTAGCTGTTCTAAGACCCAGCTAGGACTTAAAGGATTCACTCTTAAATAATTTTTTATGTATGGGATAGATGAAACCAAATTTCTGATTAAGTACTTGCCCTTGCTTTTCTGAATAATTATAAAAAGGCATATTACAAATATAAAAAGATCATTTATAGCTTAGCAGAAATGTGAAAATAGATACGATTTCTACTTTTTAAAGAAAAAAACTTTTTATAAATGGAATATTAGAATTATATCATACATAAACATTTTTAACATTGCTTGACATATTAATCTTTATTAATCTTTTTAACATATTGTTTTAACATAGTAATCCTTTTAACCACTTACCCAGAGTTAAGTCACTGACATCATCAAATCTCTAGGAAGTATATAAAACTCTGAAATAAGATGGGAAAAATCTTTCTAGCTATAACAGTCATCATACAGCTTGTCTGATAAAACCAACAAAAAATAACTGACACAATCCCATGAACAAAAAGCCATATTCATTTGAGAGAGAGAGAGGCAGAGAAGGAGAAGCAGCCTCCCTGCCGAGCTGAGAGCTGGACTATGGGGCTTGATGCTAGGACCTGGAGATCATGACCTGAGCCAAAGGCACTTAACAATCTGAGACACTCTGAGACACTGAGGTACCCACCAAGGCTTTTTTAGATGGAGGAGGCCTAATAACATCGAACCAGAGATCTAGGTCCATCCATCTATATTTTAAAATAACAAGATGACATATGTTGTGATGTGCACTGGTTGTTATACGCAACTAATGAGTCGTCGAACACCAAATCAAAAACTTATGATGTACTATATTCTGGCTAACTGAACATAAAGTATTGGTACTGCCATGGAAAAAAAAAGTAACAAGATTGGCTATTTCATTTCCTAGCTAACTGCCTACCACTAAGAGGGTAGTGGCACCAGTAGAGGCATGTACACTGATAAAAGGAGAGTCAGAAACCTGACCAAATGCTATTAAGAGAGAAGGAAAACTCGTTTGTCCTTGGGCTAAATGGTCTCAGGTTACCTTAAACAGCCTCGTAAGTCCCAGTTACCCCAACAACATCACTGAATGGTGCTCAAGAGGAATATGCATACTAGTAAGATCTTTCTTCATAATAATATTTTTGAAGGTTAATCTATTTAAAAAAAAAACATTATTTTGACAACACCCACCTGTTTTAGCATATAAAAAGCTTGTAAATTTATTATATATCGTTCCTCTGGGATCTTATTTCAAATGGCCTACATGAGCAAAAATTAAAGTCTAAAATTACCAAGTGTCTTGACAATATAGTATAATGCAAACTTATAAACCTGCTGGTGGTAGTACTGAAAACAAGAATTAACTAGTAAACTTCAACATGTGTATTTGTAGCAATACAACTTCTCATAAAGAAAAATCACTCAAATGTACTAGGATTTATTAAAAAAAGTTCTAAGGAGCATTGTTGTAATTGAAAGAAACTGGAGAAAAACAACTGACCATTACAAATAGTGGTTAATAAATTATGGTACATATCCTCAAGTATATAACTTAAAGCAGGGAAAATAAACCATAGCTATATGTGGAAAACATGCATATATCATAAATAACATTGAAAAAAATTAAGCTTTTAGAAAATTAACTGTAATGTGATACTATGTACTAAGTAATATGGTGGATTAGTTTGTGGCAAAATATATAGTTGAAACGTACTCTGTGAAGAGAGACTTAATTTCACTATATAGAGAGTTTGCTCAAAATATCATCTCCAATGTGGGTTGCAGGTTATTAGTTTTTATATGAAAATGTTTTGTTTCACACCACCATTTTTAGGGAGGAGAATTACTTTTGTTCTACTCTTAGTTGATAAATATTGGCTTCTATATTTTATATAGTTGATAAATATTTATATAGCTAATAAATATATAAATTAATGTAGTTTGGATGTGCTCACCAGTTTCATAGAGTAACAGGAAGAAAATGTGCTTAGCAATTACTTTACATGTAGTAAACTCAACTTTTACAAGCTAATGCTAATCAAACTCATAGACCTGAGGTGCATGGACTAGTAAGCATTAGATATAAAAAGGGTTATTGGAGAATAAGGCAAGTTTTATCTATATTTTTAAAAATTAATCCATATATTTAATATGAAAGATTTTACAAACAGTAGTGCTGTCTCTTGATCCATAGATCAGATTGTTCAATGCCAAATGTAGCTCCTGAGCTGGTTTAAGGAAAAAGGAGGTTTATTATTATGCAGAAGGGCAGTTTTCGTTGCCATTCATTTTTTTATTATGTTAGTCACCGTACAGTACATCATTAGTTTTTGGCTTTTTTAAAAGATTTTATTTATTTATTTGACAGAGATCACATGTAGACAGAGGCAGGCAGAGAAGGGGGGAAGCAGTCTCCCTGCCAAGCAGAGAGCCCGATGCGGGGCTCGATCCCAGGACCCTGGGATCATGATCTGAGCCGAAGGCAGAGGCTTAACCCACTGAGCCACCCAGGTGCCCCATACATCATTAGTTTTTGATGTAGTGTTCCATTTTTTGTGTATAACACCCAGTTCTTCATGTAATCCGTGCCCTCCTTAACTCCCATCACTAGGCTCACCCATCCCCTCACGCCCCTCCCTTCTAAAATCCTCAGTTTGTTTCCCAGGGTCCAGTCTCTCATGGTTCATCTCCCACTCCAGTTCCCCCCCTTCAATTTTCCCTTCCTTCTCCTAATGTCCTCTATGCTATTCATTAATTTATGGATTATATTACTAACTAAATTTACCCTCACATTATTGGTATCATATGTATATTGTGCAATATGTAATATAGACACTCGTCTATATTGACTATATATATGACTATATATATGAATAAAACCTTGAGAGAAATGGTGACTCATTTAGCCCTACAACGGTCTGTCTTGTCTCTATGTGAGATTGAAAGTTAAAAAATATCAAGAAGTCTGTGTAAAATTTCAAAGTTACAAAAAAATTTTTTTGGTAATCAGTGATTAATGAAGAACCTTGTTTACTGGTATACAGTGCTGAGCTCATGACAATATTAAGTCATCATGATTAGTGAAATTTTAAAAAGCACCAGTGATGTAAGATGGAACTGGACAATTCATGTCACTTGGGGTAGCTGAAATTACGTCACCACAAGAGATACACTTTAGGGTACTTTCAGTAAACCTAATAATAAATGTTTAGCAAACCATTTACAAGTTTCTTAGTAGGGAAAGGTAAAATACCGGATACCATTGGAGATATATTCATTTTTCTAATTGAGTAAAAGTTCCTTAAAATTATATTAAACACTTGGTTACCTAACTAGTTGTTACCAAATGAAACATTTCTGAAATTTAAAGAAATAAATTTATTAACAAATGTACAAAACAATGTATTTTTTTCAACCAACATACAGCAAAACTCCCAAACTGAGTAGCATGTTTTAATAGACTTTTTCACCTCATAAATTAAGGATGCTAAAATACCAGAAAAAATATTGACAGTAACCATTTCATTTCAAAATCTATTTTTAGGTACAAATTTGCTAATGTCATCATCAGTGTTGGAGCTGTCTTACCTGGGCTATAAGGTTTTTTTAAGTATAAATTTCCAGCTGTAACTATATACCTGAAATGCATTCCTTATTACATCATTCAGAGAAACATTTCAGAAGCAAATACATGGAAGCACAAAGTGAACAAAATACTGCAGGATATCATCTATATGGTTAGTTTTACAAAAACAAGGCTTTGATACTAAAATCTTTACAACACTCTGTAATGATTTGGGGAATAGCTTAGAAACCTTTGTTATCTTAAGATTAAAAGAATTGGCAGAATTAAAGATAAAAAAAAAGAAAATGTTGAACTTAAGATTGTATTTATTTATTTGCCTACCTGTGATCTCTCTCTCTCTGTCAGAGAGAGAGGAAGGGAAGCAGGCTCCCATCTGAGCAGAGAGCCCTATGCGGGCCTTGATCCCAGGACCCTGGGACCATGACCTGAGCCAAAGGCAGAGGCTTTAACCCACTGAGCCACCCAGGCACCCCAAACTGAGAGTTTTAAAGGGGATATGGGTCAGGGATTAGGGTGAGGAGGGCACATGTGGTGATGAGCATTGGGTGTTATACACAACTAATGAGTCAGCGAACACTCTATCAAAAACTACTGAACATAATAGAAAAAAATTTAAAAAGAAAAATTTAGAACAACTTATCCCTATTTAGTAGAACTTTTGGATAGGAAATTTATGTAGTTCAAAATGCAAAATGCAAAAATATAAAGTATTATAGAGTAAATACTTTCTCTTATACTTCAACGAGTTATTTACAGTCTTCCAGACATTGATTATATAAAAAATAAGCACTTTCATCTCCCCGTTTACACAAAATGTAGTATAGTCTTAGAGCTCCTTCCATATTAACATGTATACTACACCTTTTTTTCAGTGCTTGATATTCTTTTATATGGATTCACCATAATTAATTTATAATCCCCTACCAGAGAGTATTTGTGGTAGGCTTTGTCAGTGTTCACCAATATCCATTTCCTATCCCTTGATACCACATTTCTCTATTCCAGAAACACCTGACCCCCTGTCTCATTTTTGCCAATGAAATTTGAGTGACAGAAATGTGTCCATTATGGAGACACTTTTAGAGAGAGAGTGAATGCTTTGCCATATTCTCGCCTCCCTTCTCTTCCTTAATCAGACAATGAAACCAGCATAATTACAGATGTTTTCTCCTTTTTCAACCTGGAGTGTAGAAGGAGCACAATAACTAGGGCCCATGTGGAACACCTGATGTGAATGATAAATACACTTACCCATGAAGAAAATATTTTCATTTGTTAGCATTTCCTTGATAATCATGATTGATATGGTACCAGAATTTGTGTGCTACCATAACAGAATCTATGGGTCATTGGTGTCTTGGGTAGAAAGTGAATAGAAAGAAAGGTGCTAAAGCTGGAAGGATGGAGATCTACGTTTATGCTTTGGAGAAACCGTGATAAAACTGTCACCTGCAGTACCTTGGGAAAGTCAGTAATGTCTTAAATGGTTTGGTGAAAATGTTGGAAAACACAATACTAGTGTTGATTATAGCTGAAAAGGAATTACACGAAGAGATAAGCCCATAGTAGAAATTGCCTGTTTGAAAGGAGAAATGAAAAGTGTGACAGTCCTGAAAGTTAGAACTTGAGGTTTGCAAAGGAGATTGTCTTTTAATTTCCAACAGGAAAAGTTAAGAGACAGAGTCTTTGAAATCAGTCTTGTTGAGAAGATTGTATAAAACAGATGAGCCATATAACAATTGCTAAAATATCTGAACAGGTTAAGTGGAAGGCAGTACATTCTTTTCATTGCAAAGATGATTTCTGTGAAAAAAGATTGAGTATCTTAGACTTTCTTCAAGTCCCAGCAGTTGAAAGTTCTACAATTAAATATATGGGGAGAGAGGCATGTCTTGAGAGAAATTGTGAGTGTGGTTGTTTGTACTTAATATTGACTGAAATTAAATGAGAGGCCCATAAATTGAGATAGTTACCCTATCAAGAGCAACACTAGGCTGGACTAAAATAGACTACTGTGCTTCCAGCTCTTTGTGGGCAGCAAATGGGCTGAGAAAGATTTTCCACCATTTAGAAAGTAATATTGTCACATAGGAAGATAATGGGTAAAAAATTAGTTAGAAGCAAAGGGATTCTAGGACCATGAACAAAATGAACTGGGATTACGTTAGGAGGACAAATCAGAGACCTATCAAGAATTATCACTGCCCCCCGCCACCCAGGAAAGAAGCCCATTTCTGTATACGGTTAATAGGAGCTGGCATTGCTAAATATGAGCAATGAGTATGTGTTTTCCCATCTGAATGGAAGTGTCCATAGCAGGTATGCTTTCCTAGTTTGACTGCTCTGAATCTGAATGATCTGGCAGAGAGTATCTGCAGGTGAATTCCTAGAAAGAGAGGAAATGGGTGGAAGGGTTGCATAATTTTTCTTGGGAGAAGGTGAGTATGTAAGCAAGAGAGGGAGGGAGCCTAAAACTTGCTGATCTGAAAGGAAGCCCGTGGTAAATCCTATTACAGATCATCAATGTTTAATTCTCTGGGAGAGAATTATGTTGAGATTTCTTCTCTCGGTAGGAGAGTAAATTAAGGAATTAATTTGCTTCTCTTTCTTAATATCCAACCCATAATTTCAGTCACATTTTCCTTTCTGCTCAGGAACAGGAAATGTTTGTAGTTGTTGTGAAGTATTTATCCCTGTGAACTTGCATTGAAATTATTTGTGAATGTGTCTCTTTCCCTTCACCAAGGATAGAATGAGATTCTGGACAGTGGTTATAGCTTCTTATTCCTCTCGGTCTCTCCAGTATGTATACACAAATTAAATACTTGTGGAACTGAATTTTAATAATCCAGATACCTATTCATCAGTGTTTAATTTAAAAAAGAAACTTCTGTGTTTCTCAGGAATTAAGAGAACATTTTATAAACAAATATAAAAATCCAGGTGTGAAAAGGGTGAAGAAAATGTAATACATGTTAAGTGAAACTACCTAAGTGAATCTTTTTGAATAGTATTAGTTACCTATTGTAAATGGATTTTGCTTATACATTGCTATAAAGCCATATGACCTAAGCTATATGGACTTGATTAAGAGGATGCAATAAGTATTTTAAAATTCTAGGTAGATGTACTTCAGTATATGAGTGATCTATACTAACCGTATGCTTTCTACGGTAATGAAAGAGAGAAAAGAACCACTGGAATATATAGGAATGAATACAAATTTGCTTTTAAAGGGCTTAGCCAAGCAAAACTGTTAAGGCAGCTAGCTTATCAGTGACTGACCATTACTTCTCAAGTCAGAGGACTTTTGCAGATGCCAGAATTAGAGTTTGGAACAAACTTCTGCCTTTCTCCAGAACTTCTCAGCCTCTACACACAGACTCCCTTCCTTAATTAAGGAGTATATATAAAGAGCTCCAGCTCTCCCAGCCGGTGAGTATAGAGCACATCTTACCACCAGAGATATGTTGTCCAGTATTTGTAATATGACATGCCCTTTGCCCCTGACAATCAGACCTTCACAGCCTCTGCCCCATTGCCTTGGCCTGGGGTGCTTCTGTGCCTCGGCCTGGCACTGTAGTCTGCCGTACCTGAAGCCTCACATAGAACTCCAGCCTTATTGTTTGCAGCTCTGACATTTTAACAACCATCGAAGGCCCTGGTTTCCAAGGTGATGGATCATTTCTTATACTTTCTAATACTAATGAAGACCTGCAGTGATAAGCTTTTCACCCGAGACCTGTTTGTCTCCGTCACCTCCTTTCTAGGCTCTGTTGCCTATGAAATACATTCTGCTTTGGACCTCAACTCCCAACTTGAACAATTCCAAAAAGACACCGTCTCTTTTGTCACTAAGCTTTGTTTAGCATGATTCTCCCTTTCCATCCCTTTTCTTACAAATATATCTGTTTCTGCAGCTTTCCTTTTTATATTATCTGCCTGTCTCACCCCTAGTTGAGAGGATCTCAGTCTAAGTTTCTGATCCCATTTTGGTCTTAGTTACTACAGAATATTGTGGGTTTTATTTGCCACCAATCGCCTGTCTACAGGTGGACATAATTAGTCTCTGGATTCCTCTTAGACCAGTGACCCAGTGTTTCAGTTTGTGTATAATCATATTACCTTTTGCAGGCCTCTGTATAGCAGAAGGAGACATGTTTATGAGCTTCCATTCCTATTTCTGTAGCAAAGGTGAGCTTATCTACTCTCTGACATGGTTCGTGTCTTATTAATTTGTAGCTACTTTCTTTTCTCCTCGTCCTTCTCCACACAGGCAGGTACAAGGTAGCAAGGTAGCTGGCATAAAGGAAGTATCACGATGGTGAAGAGAGCAGACTATGTTTTATCATTGAATCCCCATTCAGAAACTAGCTTTGTTCCCTTAAGTGTATGATCTGCCCTCTAAATCTCAGCTTCCTTATCTGTAAAATGGAAATAATACTATCTTTTGTTGTGGGAATTTTAAAACAAACTCAAAGTGAAGAACCTTTTAGAGTACTCGACACATATGAAAGGCTTAGTGTTTGTTAAATAAGTAGCTGAGCTCAAGTAAGAAATCATTAGGTGGAAAATTACTTCAAATGAAGTCTTTGTCTAGGGAATATAAACAGAGTAAGATCATGTGTGCCCATAAAATCCAGGAAAATGTAATGTGAGTTTGAGAGGCGGTATCAGAAAAGCATTATTTGTTTTTGTTAGGAAGATATTAGCACAACTAAAAATACCTATAGGAGAAAGGTTACGTAGTATAAAACATAGGAAAGTTGGTAATTATAGGAATGATGTCAGCATCAAAGTGGTTTAAGACATGGTGCCTTTTAATCCCCCATTTTTAACAAAGAATTGGACATTTATTCATGGGCAGAAGTACTTTTGTGGGAGTTGTAGGAGCCAGCACCATATGCTGAGGGACTTGAGAGGCGTCTTGCTCACCTGCACTGCCAGTGACACAAAGATAGATCAGTATGAACTGTGGAACCAGCAGAGCAGCCAACTTGCTCCAAACCCCTCTTGTTGGGGGAAAGAAACCCGAGAGTTAACGTGGGCCGATAACCACAGACAAGAAATAAATTTCAGAAATCCAACTTTTCTGAAGGGAGATTTCAGCACATCATTGGTGTGGATGTGTGTACACACACATTACAAATTTAGATGCAAAAGAGGTGATACACAGAACTTCACTAGTGCTATCCCCTACCCCAGCCACTTGCAAAGGCAATATTGCATAATTCTGAAGTGTCAAGTGGTAGCAGGGGGAAAAGGAGAGCAGGAGTGAATTTTTGGCTACCTCACTGACATGGGACACAGCTGGAAAAAAGAAACAACGTGGATGGAACTAGAGGATTATGCTTAGCAAAATAAGTCAATTGGAGAAAGACAGCTATCATATGATCTCCCTGATATGAGTGGAGATGCAACATGGGGGGTAGGAAGAGAATAAATGAAACAAGATGGGATTGGGAGGGAGACAAACCATAAGTGACTCTTAATCTCACAAAACAAACTGAGGGTGGTGGGGTTATGGACATTGGGGAGGGTATGTGCTATGGTGAGTACTGTGAAGTATGTAAACCTGGTGATTCACAGACCTGTACCCCTGGGGCTAATAATACATTATATGTGTCTAAAAAATTAAAAAATTAAAAATAAAATTTTTTAAAAAAAGGTACTGAGTTGGGACCTCCAGGACAGGCTGAAGGGAAAGGTCAGGAAGAATGCAGGTAAGAATAACAAAGACATTTTCTGCAGAACAGACTCTGCAGGAAGGCTACACCCAAGCCTTTGAGAGTACCATACATGGTGATAGCCCTACTCTATCTGCAGGCACCTCCTAACACCCTGAGTAATACCCATACCTCCAAAACCCTGTAGCCATCTTTTCTATACTCCTGAGTGTATGGGTGTTCAGAAGCTGCAGTAGACAGAGACTATCCTAAGGAAACAGGCCAGGCTTTGTATGCAAGGGAGAAGCCCAAAGTTTGGCCCAAATAGCCACCTCTGGAAAACAAAAGGTTTATAGTAGCTTCTATATAGTTTGAATTATAGAACTAGAATTCTCATCAGAGTTGAAGAATTTTTCCTTAAAAATTAAAATTACTGAAAGCGTAAGAATGCCCCAAGAAGGAACAGTGAAAGTCTGACAGGCATATTCATACAAAAGCAGAGAAAACCCCCAAATAATAACACTGCCAAAGACAGAATACCCCATCTGAAGGCAATGAACAAAGAGGTGGCTGCTACTTAAAATGCAAAAGCAATGACACAAGTCTACAAGGAACACAGAAAAGAAACAAACAGGAAAATATGTTATCAGCAAAAGATAGTAATAATTCTCCAATAACCAAGTTCAAAGGCATGGGATTTTACAATCTAGTTAGTTAAGAACTCAGAATAACTGTTTTGAAGATACTCAACAAGCTAGGGAAAATAAAATTAAATGGGATCATTAAAAAATCTTTAAAATGAAATATTTATCAAAGAGATAGAAATCATAAAAAAGAAGCAACACACCAGTGAGGAGATAAGCTCAGCTTATCTAATGGATAAAGATACTGGACTACAGAGGAGAAGATGAACTCCATGAGAAATTTAGATGTATACTGGGGCAAATCAACAGCAGATTAGAAGATGCAGAAGAATAGATCTCCAATGAAGACATACAAATGAAAAAATGTTCATCATCACTAGCCCTCAGGGAGATTCCAATTAAAACCACATTGAGATACCACCTCACACCAGTTAGAATGGCCAAAATCAGAAAGACAGGAAACG